>JAQQZZ010146504.1:0-26993 GCA_030265115.1 Mopalia vespertina | reverse complement strand
GATTGATTGATTGATTGATTGATTGATTGATTGATTGATTGATTGATTGATTGATTGATTGATTGATTGATTAATTAATTGATTGATTGATTAGTCGATTGATTGATTGATTGATTGATTGATTGATTGATTGATTGATTGATTGATTGATTGATAGGTGGTTAACGCTATGGTCAAGGGCTTTTCGCATCTATAGAAGCCACAATAACACAACCATATAATGTGAAGTGTTTTCTTTTCAAAGTAACCTTCCTCCAGTGCAGAGTAGAAACAGCCTGGATACGACGAGACGATACCCTTAACCGGAGAGGGTAGGCCACATTGGTAAGGTGGGTTACGCCAAGATTCGCTTATCCGTCCCCTAGAGCGGTAGCTAGAAAACACTTGTTCTTAATGCTAATCTTCTCAAGATCGTTGTTTGAAATGACTCACATATATGCACGTGATTGGTTGGTTGGTTGTATTTGCACAAGTGACCTTATCAGTATTTGCACATGCCTCCTTAGCGGTATGTGCACATGCATCCTTAGCAGTATTTGCACATGCATCCTTAACAATATTTTCATATTGCACATGCGTCCTTAGCGGTATTTGGACATGCTTCCTTAGCGGTATTTACACATACATCCTATCAGTATTTGCACATGTATCCTTAACAATATTTGGATATTGCACATGCATCCTTAGCGGTATTTGCACATGCTTCCTTAGCGGTATTTACACATGCATCCTTAGCGGTATTTGCATATGCATCATAAGCGGTATTTGCACATGCATCCTTAGCGGTATTTGCACATGCATCCTTAGCGGCATTGGCACATGATTCCTTAGCGGCATTGGCACATGTATCCTTAACGGTATTTGCACATGCATCCTTAGCGGCATTGGTACATGCATCCTTAGCGGCATTGGCATATGTATCCTAAGACCAGTTGTTTTCGCAACATAACTGGTTGTCACTGCTATATTATGCACGTAAGATGATATGCCGGTATATAAGAGAAAAGTCCAAACGTATAAGGTCGGCTTAAATACAGATAGTCCTGATGTTAATATTTCCTGTAATTAGCTTGTAGATAGTTCACCATGGTCAGATGTACCATTTTCTTATCTAAGGCAGTCTAAAAGTAAAAAATTTAAAGTCAAAATCAGACCTTAACCTTGTCTCACATTTTAATTGTTCAAATACGTCAATGCACTTCATTAGCACTGAATTACCGAGAATTTCTAGCTGTCACAGTTAATTTAAAGAACGAAATATTCCGAAATCTCACAGTTCTAGGTGAACTTTAATATGTTGGCGCCTGAGTAGTGTCGAGAAATGGTATAAAGTGACAGCAGATTGAGTGTTGTCAGTATAAGCTAGCACTCAGAGCGGGTGTGGTACGTCAGCACTTCATGAGTCAATTTAGTGCCTCCTATAATCTGTCAATTAAGTGTCACTTAAAAATGTTAAGTGTTAATCATTACAATTGTCAGTGTCCGTGTAGACGTCACTTTCGGACATCTGATCGTGTAGAGCTATTTTAAGAGAAGTAAGTGGAAAGTCTTAAATACGAAAAGTATCGCAACATTAGTGTCGGTTGATCACAAAGCTTAACGACTTACACGTTACAGTTTTATTCTGTGTGTTTGTTTGATTGGGGTTTAACGTCGTACTCAAGGGTATTTCACTTATTTGACGAAAGATTGTCGCTTCACACTTTTCCTTGCTTAAATACGGTGGAAAACTCGGGGTGGGAGGGGGGGGAGACCTCGTGATTGCCGGAGCCACATCGTGTGACTCATTCATATACCTGATAGCCGACGGGCGGAGTTGAACCCGTGCACGGTAAATGGAAGAAGGAGAAGTATTAAAGCAGACACGCTAACCACTGAACCACGGCCGCGGGGCGTTGCAGTTTTGAATTAGCATTTATGTTAAGATTATATATATACACAGACATTAACAGACTGACTGATTGGTTGATCAGTTGGTTGTTGATGGATTTATTGATTGCGAGATTGATAGATTGGTTAATTTACTGACTGATTAATTGATTTATTACTTAATTGGTTGGTTGCTTGATTCTTTGATTGACTGATTTACTGATTGGTTGATTGGTTGGTGGATCGATCGAGTGATTTATTGATTAATTGATTGAGTGATTGATTTATCCATTGGCTGATTGACGCTCTCGTTTTCCTCACTTTCCTAGAAAATAACGAAATTCGACTATTTTCGCTTTTGTCGACTTTCCATTTCGACTTTTGTATAAACTGCCTATTTAACGCTTATTGCTTATATTGAACTACACATAAAGGTTTTACAGAGCACCTGTGATCACGATATCCTTATTAGAGCTCAGGTTGTGCAAATATTACACGGAATTACTGGCGATTATTAAAAGCCTATTAGTCTGCTATTACAAACAATGTTTGTACAACGCAACAGGCAGAGTTCGGCAAAACGTACGCCTTGAAAATACGCAATATTGGAGAAGTCTTTGACATAACCGTCATAAGAACAACTACAAACAAACGGAATTATTGAAAATGTCAAGAATCTATGAGTATAACCTTCAGACAAACTGATGTTTAATACGTCCTATTCCTTCTCACCTTGGATAAAATAAATCGTTGGTTATCAGGAGTCCATGCTCTTTTTCTTGTAAACACTTACCTGATTGGTCTATGGTGCACTGTTCAGTAAATCAAGCACTTTGTACAACTTTACCATACCATATGTTCTGTGGTTGTCTTGTATTGTCTGGTAATCAAGTCTGACATGGTTTCCATCAAACAATAGGAATGAATGCTTCTGTATGCGCCCTCTGGCTAAGGGCAGTTTCTTCGGGGCATACCAATGCTGTGTTATGTCGTGCTGTACCACTAGGCTGATTTTTTTTTAGAAAAAGCAGTCCCTTTTTACGCAGAATATATGACAAACAACAAGTATGTGTATATTTTTTAAACGCTTAACTCATAAACAGCACTACGCAACATTGGTGATGATCCAAGAATAACTTAAAAACTGATTTAAAATTAAATTAATGTCGACAGAAAATAGTGCTTTTTCGCAACGTAGCAAAACATTTAATATTTTATGGCAGTGCTTTTGTCCATTAAGCATACTGCTTGAATACACCGCATCCATATAAGGAACATATTCTTAATTAAGCACGTTGTAACCCCTCAAACAATCAATCTTCGTATTATAATATTATTAGGGAGTAAGAGAAGATTAAGTGCAAAACTTTTGAATATGTTATTTTTGTTTATAACCGGTGATTCATGATTTGTTTCTAGAGTTCACTGGCACTAAACAATAAAAAAACAGGACAGTCAACTGACGCCAAACAAAGGCGCTAAAATGAATAGGCAGTTTGTCGCCCATCAGCTCTGAAAACACTTGGGCAACATGTGTCTGTATATATATATTGTGTCTGTGATTGTGCTATTTTGTCTTTGATTGTTGCGAGTGACGGCCAGGGTGATTGTTCACCCATTGGGCTGGCACACCGTCAGATGAGTGAAATTAAGTACGGCGTTAAACAATAATCAAGCAAAAGAAAGCAACAAACAATCATATTTCAGAATGCTTGGGTCATTCTAAAGCATAATTTCCCACTTGTATTGACTGGCGATTGGGCAATGCGGTCCGAAAGTTTCCAATAAAACCTCGCTATTGTATCAAGATCATTCGGAGTTGTTCTGAACGCATATTATATAGTGTCCAAAATATATATACTTAATATGAATTAAGAAAACGTTAGTTAGTTAGTTAGTACAGATGACCAAAATGCAATCTAAGAAATAATGGTTATTTAGACGTGGAAGAGACTTTGTCCAGTTCCGTTCTTTTCTGATTTAGAGGGTTCCCGTTCCATGGCTACATTCATCGTCTCAGGGTGGTTAAAAGTAAACATGTTAGCTCTGGCTGAGTGTTGACATGTCAGCCCTGATTGTCTGTAAACAAATCACCCACACCTTACACTCGTTCCCTGTTAACTTCAACGTTCTTTACAAAGAAAGAACAGATTTGACGGATAGGTTTACATAGCTCGTTTACTTTAGGTTCGCGGGGTCGATGCTCGCATACACAAACGCATTGAATACCTTGTGAGTGGGGCTCCCAGGCGAACATTTGAACACTCGTTTGACACTTGTATAGGGAGCCGAGCTTATCATAGCTCAGCTGTTGACAGACGATTTCATATATAATGGGACAAACTCGACAGGAAAATAATAGGTGCTTCTGGAAGCTGTCGACTGCCGCTATTTTGATAGGGGTGTTCTCCGGGGGCAAATCTGTCTGGGGGTAATGAGATGGGAGTGGCTAACACCTACCCAATCATCTTCAGGGGCCGGTGATCCGTCAAATGTGGGACAATCCAAGTCACCTTTACAGCGACATTTATAAGATCCAGAAAACACTGTCATTCTTCAGGCGTATCACTTTCCACAAATCGCCTCTGTGTATTTCTTTTTTTTCTGTCTATAAGGCCGTATAGGCGTTTCCATACATGCCATATTTACATACAACAAGTCCTCATAATTACAATTAGCATATGACTTCCTGTAATTAGCCGTCAGCCAATACGCTACCTTAACCGACGCCTAGTCGCCCTTTTTATTACTGATTGGCAGATGACCTGACTTGAGGACACGATTATGTTAAAAAAAATTAAAAAAAGGTATTTATGCGTGCGCACTGTAAATATTATGTTGCAAATATCTTCAGGAAATATTTGATCTATATTTTGACCACTTTAATGAGAACGGGGGAAAACGGAAGAAAAAAATTGACTTGCGGCAAAAGGGCGTTAAAACATTTTGTTTTAACCGGATACGCTTTAATAATGAATTATACCGCTGAAACTTCATACTTTCAAGAATTATATATAGCTTATTATAAAGTGTAAAACACAACAGCATGTCACGGATTCCTTGTTAACAATATTTCTCATTGGGTTCATTTATTTGTACTTCTTGAAAAGTTGCTACACTATTTCTGGCCCCTATAGGTCTGCCTTATATGGACAGTTTGATATTTCCCCAATATCTAGACTTTGTTCAGATCCAATTTCTCTGATTAAATCGATAACAAAAATGACGCATACCATTTCATTTTCATTATCCAGTAGTGGTGCATAAAGTTTGCCGTTTTATGGCACTCCATAATTATATATTAACATATTATCTGCAATAGTAAATGATATGTGTTGAAACGAAATATGCTATATATCTAATATCACGCGTCGAAAATGCCTAAATCTTCTTGATATTGCTGAACCATTAAAACTGCGCATGCCGTCTTCCAATAAATAGGTACATGTTTTGGTTTAATGTACATTTCGGTACTATAAATTCACATAAGTTAAATATATAATTTCTCCAAAGTTTCTCCAAATAATTTCGTTAATTAAATCCAATGTGAAAGTTAAAAAAAAAATGAAATTATATTAGTAGTTTAAACGAGGGTGTGTTGAATTCGAATGATATCTTCTAATTCATTCAAGCTATTAGTAAACATTGACTTTTAAACGTTACTATTTTTATTGATGAACTAATAAAATGCATTTGTTATATCGTTTCATTTAAAATTTGTTAATGAAATCTTATTTTTGACAACAGTAGCACATTCATTTTCAAATTTTCCGAGTTTTGGAATCAGATATTTTTAATCTAAAACTTTTCGTTTGGCATCAACGTTTGGGACGAAGTCGTTTGTATGTATATAATCCTTGATTATTTATCCTATCTGTCCGTTCGCTTTGTCATATATACCTGGGATTACAATATACAGGGATATGTAACAGCGAACTTTAACCTTGAATTGCCGATGAAATCACGAACTCTCTCGCGGAGCGCGGGAACTGGCGAGATGCTTTACAGGTTTGCAAGCAAAGCACATTAACAACTGTCAAGCTCACCAGTTTTCAGGAATCTTTGCGGAAACGGACGAATGAGAACAATACAGAGTATCTGATGTTATGTGGATTGGGCCTGGATAAGGCCGAGCTTCATATCCCTGTATATTTTAATCCCAGTATATACTTACATCCACACTACGTCAACGTCGACAAAATAGGCAAGAATGTAATGTAAGTTACCCTTAGTTAAAGAAAGGTAGGATAAAAGCCATGAAAGAAAACACATTAAATCAATAAAGTAGATTGATAATTGTATATATGTAAGACGGCTATCCATGTTAATACTATAAGACACTGTGATTTCGCACATGTAAGCAACAAAAAATATACCTGTGTTTATGGAGTTTTACATGTAGTTGTTCACTTTAGAAGAGTTTCCTTCTTATTGAACTGTGGATTGTTTATGTTGGAGAATACAAAAAATTAGCCTGGCTATGTCTGAACCTCTATAACATAAAATTGATTGTCCAGGACTGTATGAGACACAGAGGCAAAGGCAGCCTTGGTCATACATAACATGTTTGTCAACGTTTTTCATGAAAGCCGTCATCAGTGTTCATGGGGAAAGGAGCTGAATTGGCTAATCAGTGTGATTTAAACATATGTTGTGGCTTTTGAAGAGAAACACCAGGTTTTGATGTGTCAACCAACGCCACAATTTCAAAAAAGACAACAGTCCTTTTGGTCTATTGTTTGCCGGAGCAGTGCGGTGAGCTGCTTGTATTGATAAAGTTTAATGGGGTGCCAGAAGCATTCGATGCTTTATGTCCTGCCCCGCCAAGATGACGCGTGTTCGCCAAATTACGATTCAATTCACATAAAACGATTGATGGTTATTACGACTGCCAATAGGAATCCAAATCAGTCTGCCTCCTAGAATGTCCCGATTGTGCTGCCACCTGGCGGCGCGATTCCTAGCTACCATTGTTCTTACGGATAAAGAGAAGGTGCGGTTATGGTAAACCTCAGATACTTAGTGCACTGAGATTCAGTTCATTTGTCTCGCTACACACAGCGAATTATCTCATCCGTAATTGGAAAATTTGCTGCAGACTGTCTATAGCATGAGCGGATAATTGGCATGATTTCCACAAACATGAACATTTGAACCACGTAACCTTCCAGTTGTCCTTTGGTCTAAGCGTAACTATCAGTTTGTAATGTGCTCATCTCACACCAGTGTTGTTCAGTTCTTTGGTCCGGTCAACTCACCTATAGTTCTAACTAATCGACATCCCTGTGCCAGTGTGATAACTTTATAGAAATATAGTTAACTTTCATTTGACACCAAGGCACCTAATTATAAAACGAGTGCTGAATTACCTTAGAATTGGTCGATTTTAGATTGTTCAGTACCATTAAAATATTTGCAGCTTAAATATAGCGGAATAGATAAGTCTTCTGGTATTAAGTGAAAGTTAATTATTGTGATCTCAGTTGCTCTTCTATCTGGGGATTTTCACCACTGGTAGTCAGTCTCGCGGTCTATACCATTTTGACTGAGGATACAGACCTAGGACGTCTGAAGACTTTTTCTGGACAACAGTGGCCAGTCCACTTAATTCAGAACAGGCAGGCATGGAGTTGGATTCTGTAGAGCTAACATCCACATAAACTTTGTATTTTTAAACAAATAAGAGCTTTTTTTAAATGTGAAAACCATTTAAATTGAGATCTGTATTCTAACTCGCGATGAAGCAAGCCATCGTCAGGAATGACTCGAAGCCATTCCCATTAGACCAGGTAGCTTAGCGGTATATGTATGGATCTGATAAAACCCTAGACCCTAGATCGCGATATCGTGTCACAATTGCTCCAAAAACATACCCAGCTTTCAATTGTGGAAGTTCTTGTCGCAAAGCAATGAAGATAAATGTAGTCGGCAATTTTCCGGCGCAGTTTTTACTGGAGCAATTATAGTAGGAGCAAATGTCGGGCAACGACATCGACAGTCAAACAAGGGACGTAATACTTACAGTTCGACCAAACTTTGATCCCTTCAAGCGAGATGTTGAATATCTTAAATCTGACTCAATCGGGTTTGAACTCTCGGACCGGAACCGCTTTACTTACCACATCTGAGGTACCATGTATGACAAACTTGATAGATTGTTTGTTTGATTGGTGTTTAACGTCGTACTCAAGGGTATTTCACTTATATGACGACGGATTGTCCACCTCCCACTGCTCCTTGCCTTATTACGGTGGAAAACCGTGAGGAAACCTCGTAAAAACCACCCCCGCGATGGCCGGAACCACATCTTGTGACTCCCTCATATACCTGAGGGTCGACAGGCGGACTCGATCCCGTGAACGGTACATCGAAGTAGGCTCCGAAAGCGCACTCGCTAACCACTAAGCCACGGCCGCGGGCCTACAAACTTGATAGAAGAGTTTAAATATATTCAGGCCTATCACACGACATTTTTGTCGTATTGCGTCAGTTAAAAGAAACACCGGTTCGTTTATTTCGTACATTTTTTATATGAGTAGATAATGTGTACTTATTATGTCTCAGAAGTTTACCCATTCGAATTGTGAACGGTCTGTTAGCTCAATCAGAAAATGTGACCTGTAAACATAGTCCATGATTATAGACAGACGGATAAAGCCATGTGATATTGATAGAATGGGATAATACCTTCTTAACTAAGGATCCACGTATCTCTTTTCAGCAGCGAGTCTATATAGGAGTAGAAATTATCAAAACGTGGACATAACACCTGTGTATAGTTTGAAGAGATGCCCGCCTTCCTATTCACCCCTGACAATACCTATACCCTAGGTTTTTCTTGTGGTATTTTGCGTCGTTTAGAAAGCATACAAAACGAACCAGTATTATCCTAGGCAATGGCAGTTCTTCAGTTCCCTTCGAGAAAACACTCGGGCCCTTCTTGACAATTGTAAAGGCAACTCTCTCCAAACAGAACACCCATTCAACGCCGGCGCCAATGTCTCCTGCGTAAATAATAACCGTTTGGTAAAGGGCTGGAGACTTGTCCACTTGAGCCGGGCCAAGAGCTCCTACCAGGCAGATGGGAAAGGCGGACTAACACCCTTGTTGTCGTTTAGACGCCCGAACAATGGCTAGTATTGGACCTGAAGTATCAACTGTCACGGCATCATTTCGCGATCATAATCATCCAGTTTTCTCACATTTATAGCCTTTCTCAATGGAAATTCAATAGGTTGAAAATGAAATAAACATATAAATGGTTTTAAGGCTTGCCTTATCTTCAACATGAAAGAAAAGAGAAAAATAAAAGAGGTTACGCCGAAGAGATTTTGATATGTTGACATTTATTGGTGTTTGTTGTCTAAGCTCTATATATCTATCCCCCTTTTTAGTCTTGAGGATTGCACGAAATTCTACTTTGCTGAAATATTTAAATATCTCAAGGACGATATGAAATAAAACGTACCTGTTGTACTCGTCTGTTGCAAATGGTATCCCATGCAACAGGTTATGTGAATATCTTAATACTTATTAGAAACAGACATTAAAATGCTCTGCAAAATGCAATAAAATGCGACATATAAATAAATCAAAACAAAATAACATTGCGGCAATTCAATTACAATCGAACCTAAACTTCCTGATCTCATTGATTGCAGATATATTACCAGTTGTCGTTGACATCCATTCAAAAACTTTTTTTTTTCGATTTTTAGTCAATAGAAACTCCTTTGTTAATGTGGTTACATTTTGGGAACACATCTATTTTAGTAAATGTGGAGAAAAAATAATGTTTATGCTTAGATAGGCAAAATGTTTATCGGAATTACTTAAATTGAGGATCACAATTGCATAATGCGCAGACAAAAGCCTAGCATCTCTGTATCAATATTGTGTCATGTCGGTATAGAGCTCGCCCTTCTACAACCGGAAGTAGATGAGCAAAGAAAACGGATCATGTGTGTCGACTAGACATTTCGGCTGTTGTTGTTGCTTTTGTTTTGTATTTCTCTTTCCCCCCCCAAAAAAAGGGTTCTAAATGAATCGTCAAAATTTTGCTACAGACTGATTTAGAATTAAACAAGGATTCGTTTAAAGAAATTTTACCTGGAGCAGCTATATAACTTAGGTACGGCGTTAAACCCCAATCAAACAAACAAATATATAACTCATTCTTTTTCTATATCTTTGTGCTTGTATCATCTATCCTCTTAAGAGTCTCTTAAACAAGTCCTTCGACTTCCTTGTCAATGTATATGCTGTAGACACGGTTCTGGACGGATTTCATCTCCTGTAAAGTTTTGGACTCAAATATCCTATGTTAACATCAGTCCGTGAAATTACAAAAGATTTTTTTCATACTATGACGGTATTCAATATAATAAAAGGTTATATATACCAACGACTACACCGGATAAAGAATACCTTTGTATCAGCATTCAAATTTCAACTTCCGCTATTTACTATTTACCTAAAGCCATAAGTGTATTTTCATGTATAAATTAATAACCTATCGATTGTAATAACGTAATAACCCTATCGATTCTGCGAACGTTGTTGGAATTTCATGCCGCAAATCTAGGTGATACCTTTTGATGTCCACGTCATAGAGCGTTTGGATTGGAACACTCCATTGAAGTGTGTAAATTGGTTTGCATTTATCACCCATCTATTCCTCACCCGACATCGACTTGAAAAGTCTGTCTCTCATGCGTCTAATATGTGTAACACTGAAAGATTTGGTAACTCTATTTGAATAGGTTTAGAAGATTAACCTTACATTTTGTATGTAACTCGTCTAATCGCCAACGGATACTGTTTGATTAAGTTCTGTTCTGTTGATCTTTTCTGACGAGTTACAATTTGGCTTATACAAGTATGCTCTGTATGCGGGCAATACAACGAAATCTTAAACGGTGGGGGATTCATTGCTGGTTGCTTGGTTTCTGTGGGTGCTTTTTTGTGTAAAGTGTTATATAATTATGTTATAATTAGACATTGTAATATTAAGAACACTTCCTGATAAGTGCTTTTTACTTAAACCGACTCTGGCAAAGTTTTAACAAATATTTCAAAACAGTTACTTGATTTCTAATTTCAATTTCCCCTGCTAAATTTTCGTAATTCTTTCCCATTATCAAATCATCACTGTGGAGTAGTTCGCGACGCTATATTACCGTACAGAAGGAAAATTGAAGGTTACAAATGCCTAATTAGTGAGTGTGGAGCCTAGCCTGGGGAGTTTACGTTTTGGAACTAATCCCCTCCGTTGGTAGGATTTTCCACCGATTACCTCAATAATGGAATTACAGTCTGTGATATCAGATAAGGGATATTGTACCGGATTCTACAACAAATTTAATAGTTTCCAGAAGAAATTATTTCTTAAGGAAAAGTATGCCCGAATTGCCCCAGAGCGAAGATTTACAGTGACCACAACGATCAACTAATATTGAAATGATAGAATTGTAGGGTTTCTTAATCTGCAATGCTGTGATTCTATGATCAGAGTTGGGGATATGTTAAGACGCCCTAAAGCGGTCGGAATCATCTGTTACCCATCATTAAAGCCGTACCCCCAGTGCCCCAAATCTAGCTCCGGGGTCTCATCTCTTATTACAGAAAGCCACTAAAGCTTTCCCATCAACATTTATCTTTAACCAAATCGGACAGTCTTTGTCCATTTAAAAAGCTGGGCCAGAATGGGGAGCAGTTGCTGGAAGTAGCTTGGGGGTGAAATCACAGCCTATTAACACTGCGTTTCTTTGTGTCTAAGCGTGAATTCTTTAATCAGACGTGTTCTCTTACAGGTCTTATCCATCGATCCCAACAACACTGTCAAAAAAATTCCTTCCACTCGAGTGCACGAACAACTGTTTCACAGGCCCAATACCGACCTTTTTTACGCCCAAGATAGATGCCGGTATCAAGTGGCGTCTTAACAGAGCGATTACAAAACACGCGTCCACTGTTGTTATATACACCATGTTATTAGCGACCGGTGGCTCGAAACCAATAATGCATATTCCGTCTCTTTTATGAGTGCTATATGCTTGAAATTATTGTCCCTTGCCACGCTGCGCGGTAAATCGGAATACGTGGGAAAGTTTCGTTTCATTTGTTATAGTCCGGGCGATTGAATCCTGGCTTCGTCTACTTCATTTCCAAATAAACACGTTCGCCTCTATCCCATGAGGAAAAGAACCTTAAGTATGCGGAAATATGTGATATTATACATAGTATTTCGTACAGCTGAGTTTTGCTCCATGTTTGCATGGAGACGTCTAAAGAACAAGACGTTTCAAGCTTACATTAATAATGTTTCTTCTGTAATTTTATCGATTGAAACAATTGCAATATTTCAAAACGAGTTTCTCGTATGGAGGTAAGCCAAACGTAATATATAAAAATCACGAAATATTGCTCACAGAGGTGTTCCACAGCACCAAGGTAGACCCTTTTACACACAAGATAAATGCCATGCATATTGCCTTTAGTTAGCAAGGGTGAAGCATTAATTGTCAAGCACTTCACATTTAATATATGTCTCCGTATCGCTATTCTGTTGGAGTGTATCGCTCCCATATAAGTGAAATACGATTCAGCACGGCGTAATTGATCAATCAATAAATCAATCAATTAGTCAATCAACCAATGAATGAAGCAAACAAGCAATCAATCAACCGAGCAATCAAACAATCAATCACCCAACCAATCATCCAGTCAGTCAGTTATCCAGACGGTCGGGCGGTTGGCCGGTCAGTCAGTCAGTCAAGCGACCAATCAATCAACCATTCAATCAATCAATCCATCAATCCATCAAGACCAATAATACCTATCATGGCTCCGGGGTGAGGGCGACATGGCAGAAATATAGACCTCATCCGCTGTGCAGAAAACTTCGGATTTCTTTCGTTGACGTGTACAGGCTATTGCGATATAACTCTGGATTCCATATATATGGGCACACTTTCACCACGACCGTATGCGATAATTAACTTTGCGTATAAGGCGGCCATGTGGCTCAATGTGTTGGGCGGTGGTCCGGTTAACCCTGTAAAACATAGCGCGCATAAAGCCAGTGACAGGTCCCAGGACGCGGTTCGACCTTGTCTATATCAAAGAAACGTGTTCTAATCACTGGAGATCGCTGCTTTGTGAGCTTTCTTCCTTATTATCAAGCAATTACCGGCAGTAAATTTTTTTATATATGCCATATTGCCCAAAAATAGAGTTAAAAAAGAAGTTTCGCGATATTTCAAAGTAAACTATTATTGAACGTTTTTTACTGTTTCAAAGTTTATTGCAAACTTATTTGTGTTAAATCGTATACACTCAAAACACAGACTTTATAAGAACCAACAGGTGTGAAAATTAATACATTTCCCCCAAAACTCGCTATTTGCATGACTTACCTCCCTTTTATTTAATGGGAGGTCACTGTCCTCGTGCAGTGAAAGAGATACCAAAATTTGCCATTTTTGAATATTATTCTTCCAAATATGGCATTAATAAAACCATATATTGATACCTTTATTTCTGTCCGTGCTTCTTTAAAAGAAACCCATAGATAACTGTAAGTTTAGAATTTCAATAAGAGAAGCCATTTTTTATTGATGTTCAATACAATAATTGAAGTAAAGACTTTTTAGACGAAACAGCACTACTGTTTCATTTTCTTAAAGCCGAATAAAATTTTATAACAACACTGATATCATTATAAATATAACAGAGATCCGATTTTCTTAATTCTCAGGGCGTGCTTTACGTTTGTCGGCTAGTGTTATTTCACTCATACGTCTCCATACCAGTTGTACGCGTAAAGAAACCACCATCGACGTAACTGGCAACAAACAAAGATAACATACAGGGAAACATTCGACCTAAAACATGGTGCCAATAGATAGTGTAAATATTTTCAGTGTAAGGCACCACACCAGATTGCCTTTATACTGCCTCTTGAATCACATAACATCAGGCCCCTGGTACAATCTACCCGCGGTATGCAAGACAACCCTCTAATTGATGTGGAAAGATAGACACTAGGGATTGAAGGAAAGTCCAAACTTCTCATTAGATACCCGAGAATAGTTCAATTCAGTGGCATTAATTTCCTCTCAGATTTCCTTACTGGTAATCATTGAATTTGTTAAATTAATGTCAAGTTCAGAGTCTTTGCAAGACCGTGAAGTTGATTGGTTCGGACAATCGGACTACACAAACACGACGTTGCGTGAAACACAATACAACAATCACTCTATAAAAGAGAATCAATTTGTTTGCTTTCTTTTTTTCTGTCGATATTCTTTGGAATTTTTTCTGGCTGCTTTATTGGCAAGAGCAAAACCAAACAATCACAGCATTATTTATTCGTTTTTCTTTTATTTCTATATTTATTCATTTGTTCATTTTGTTAGGATTCTTCTAATATGTTTATTTATTTATTTATTTATTTATTTATTTATTTATTTATTTATTTTTTTATTTTTTTATTTTTTTATTTTTTTTTATTTTGTGTTATTTATTTTATTTCAGTTGTAATTTTCATTTGGGAAACCATTAGATGTGTAATTGCTGCAGACAATCAATCCGAATGATGCTAATGTGTCCGCCAACTAATAAATCATCAAAAATCAAGCACGTAGCTTAATATTTGATATTCGGCACAGGAGCTTCGCATTGGATTGATTATATGGAATTTAAACAAACTTGAAAATAAAATGATTTTTGTGTCGGAAAATAGTCTGAGCGAAGCCATCTTTAAATAATGTTGCATCTTTTTTTTTCCTTATTAAAACTAACGCTGATGGATATTTGTATATATAAGCAAAGAACGTTACTATGCGGCGCTAATTCAAAAATCAAAATACATTTGACACGACTGATCAGTTCGTCGATGTGATCAACTGGATCGGTTTGTTTAAACTAATAGTTTGTGGCGCCGTTATTGAACGTGCATATTCTCGGAGACCGGTTGTCCAGACTGAATACGCTAGAAGCAGTGTATAAATTCAGACTAACGCGACTGTTTCGGGAATGATCGGGCGTCATCGAGAGCCGAGCGGAATTTTTCAACGGAGACAAGACTGCGATGCTTTTTGTCCTATTTGGCTTCTCTCAAAGCTCTAAACTAGGATTGTAAATTCGATTTCAGATTTAAGAATAATGTTACCTTTTGCTGGGATAACATGTTAAATGGTTACCATTAAGTACTAAGTTATGACAATCAACAACCGTCTTACGTGGTCAGTATGTTGTATCTAGCCACTTTTTTTAACTGTGGTCTTTGAGATAGCCACTGTCCAGTCACGCGTCAATTATATACTCATTCCATTGACTTTATCGCATTTTTTTTTCTAAGGCCCCATAATGGGCGTATTGGTGTGATGGTCATTTGAGTGGTCATCGCGGCCAGTCTAATTAAACCGTGAACAATAGTAACTGTAGACAGAGGGAATGACCGGCTAACAAAATGACACCGGATCAATAGAAGAGACCGGGCGCATCCGCCATTGAATCGCGCGTCAACACTTCCTCTTGTTATTCTTCCGAACACTTGTAATAATGTCTTCCCTTTGTGGACCTATAGGACTGTGGACAAAGCTTGTCATTCGATAATAACGTGTCAGATTGGAAACTCATTGGATCCACTCAATAGTCCAATTGAATAGTCTCTCGGTATGTATTAGACCTCACACATAGTTAAATGGTCTTGGTTAGTATACGTTGACTCACGTTAAGAAGGTCATTATGGGTTAGAATTTAAACTGATTATAAGCATTAGTCGAAATATACTTTTACAGTAACGAAATTACTAACTGAGACATGTTAATCTTTAACATCTCTTAATTTTGGTTTCGAGACCTGCCATGGGGTTCTTTTTGTTATGACGTCAATTTACCCCCATATAATTTAAGTCGATTAAGACGTCACTCATCAAATTAGATATGTTTATCAAGTGAGAAATTTTAGCCCACCTTGATTATTTCCTTTGACGTTTACAACCATTGTCCCGCCGCAGTCCGCTTTTGGCGTCGGGCGTCGCACAAGCTAGTGTATTCCATCTATAAATAAGGCCTACCTTCAAACCGTCGGGAATCTGGAATATTTTTAAAGTTATAATCTATACGAATAAAAATAATAGAATTTTATGTTAATCCTGTTGTATTTACAGTGTGTGTTTTATCTAATGAAATCCGTCTCTTGTCGCGTTGTGTTGAGAGGCGGGAAATGGAGCCTACATCTGCTACATCGGTAAAGGGCATAGCTCCATTACCCATCATCCTCTTGCCGAAGTCCTTAATCAGTTCAAGTAATGTGCCTTTGGAAACATAGATGAAAGGAATACGTAGAATAGTTGTTAGTGACTTGTTGTTCCTTGCTATATTCAATTTTTTGTTAAGCAAATTATGTTTGTTCCATTTGGGAAACTATAATTTTGAATATTGTTTTTTCGATTTTTTATGTACATCAAAACAGATAATCGCGTTTATTGGGCATTACTTATTATAAAAAGTTTTTCTTTATCCCAAAAATAATTACTTTATTTTTTTTTAAGATATTGCTGTTGTAACAATCTCACCGTTAGGGGAGGTAATCCATTAAAATGATTCAAAAGGGAAAGCACTTTGATAATTATGAAAATTCGGAAGAAGGTAACAGCTTCGGTGAGGGGTAACATACAAATCACATTTAACAAGCTGTTGATTGTAATCTCCTGAGATAGAGGACATATATAACGAATATTTCCTCTGACAGAATACACAATTAAACGAAATCAATTAATTGATCATGCACAATTCCAAAAGACCTTTAGGTCTTAACTTTTTTTAAAAATCCCATTTTGAGGTCTTATACAGCATTTAGTTGTTGTAAACAGTAATTAAATTGCAATGACAAACTAAACTAGGAATTAAGAAATCTAACACCAACTCAAACGGATTATATTGAAACCATATTTTTCTTAAATGAAGAAAAGTTGAAATGCCATCTTTTAACATCAAATATATGATATTCTAACTCTTCTTGTTCTCGTAAAAGTATCAGTAAAAAAAAAAATAAACTCTTTAAGGCTTCGAAAATATGACAATTAATCGCTCACGAAGATTGCCCGTAACTCGGTTTGTAGTGGATTTGCGGAGCGTCTGGAACTACTGTCATTTTTATCTAATTGTTTCAACCGTCTTGCCTCTTTTTCATATTTATCGAGATTTATATGTCAATTAAATTTTATTTCCAACTTTAGCACTTTTTAACTCACTTCATCCAAATTGATGAAATAGAACCGTAATCGCGTAAGCCTATATGTTCAAAATAAAGTTATAGGTAAAAAATCTTATATACAAAATACATATCCAGTTAAAAAGAAAGCATTCCAGCATTGCGATTTTACCATTGTACCACATATAGGATAGTAAGAAACATAACATTAAAGCACGGGGTAAACACAGAGTCGTAAGTAATGTATCAATGACAATAATACTATTCAAAATCAAAGTGGAATTTATAACAATAAAGTTTACTGGTAAACTCTCTTGAATCTCGTATTAGCTTGAAAACAGAGCTAGTATCTGCACTGAAACGTTGCGTATCAATGAATCCAGAAGTTGAAAATCCATAAAGTCATACTTAACATATTATAATCCCAGGTTATAAGTGCCACTAACACAAGTCAATAGAATCTCGATGACAACACCGAATCTAATTGCACACTTAATATATATTAATTAGTGTGTGTTTGATATAGTAAACAGATAAATCAAGCTGCCTTATTGATGTTGAATATTTATAAAGGGCTGAATTATCTCATGTCGTAGATATATCATATTTGATATAAAAATACCACAGACATCGAGTTGATATAAAAACTACATATAATGTTGCGGTCGATATAATCGCTATGTGTGTTGTTTAGCTATTTTATTGTCTACAACCTAACGTACATTTAAAATTAAATACGTTTTGAAGAAATTTTCTTGTTTACCTTTATATTTTTATATTGTTTTAAAGATAATCATTTAATAGACGAATCCGGTTATTTACAAACTGAGATAACCCGAAAAGAATAAAATTGATATTTTTTTATGTTGCACATTGGCCAAAATGATCAAATGCGAGAATCAATTCAAAATGAACTATTTACTGTTTAACATACAATTAGGTGAACATAATATATATTTTTTTCTTACAGCATGATGTTAGGCCTATTTTATTGGTTTCATACCACAACAGAGGAATAATTACTATATGACTTATTCCGATATAATCTAATGATTAGTACAACGTGGGTTTCAATTGAATCAAATAACAAATCAGACTTAAATAGAAACCCATTCATTATATCATTATTGTGTGTAGAACTATAAACAAACTTATATTTGTGATTTAGAATAAAGTAGGATTAAATAGTTTGCGATGAACTATAGAAGCTTTATATAGATATATCTATAGCTATTGTTAAATGTGACACTGTTGACCAAAATAAAGTTAGAATTATTATAGTATCAGATATAGATTAAAATGTATTTTCAAAAATAAGTTTATAAGAAAAATCTAAATTCTACAGAATATTGAAATGATCAGTGTCTTTGTTGTATTCCAATGTGTTCGCCAACCTCATACTGATTTAATTGTTGGGATTTCAATGTAACTGTTGATTAATGTATATAATAAATTCAACAATTTGTTTAATCATGACAACTGTAATCTGTTGATTGGACGTAATTTTGGACGACCGTTAAGTTAATGTTCATACGTCCTTACAGCGAAATGTTTGTGAGTATATATTTAAAAGTCAGACATCGTTCGCCAACGTCGCGATGTGGATGAAAGGTTAATCGATAAATGGTTTTCTGTTCTCGTATATATTCTCAAACACAAAATCCATTGGTTATGCAATTGGTAAAATAAGACAAAAGCAATAAGATTTATTTATTTATTTATTTATTTATTTATTTATTTATTTATTTATTTATTTATTTATTTATTTATTTATTTTATTTATTTATTTATTTATTTATTTATTTATTTATTTATTTATTTATTTATTTATTTATTTATTTATTTATTTATTTAGTTAGTTAGTTAGTCAGTTATTTAGTTATTTAGTTCGTCAGTTATTTCTTCGTTTCTTCATTCCGTAATTCATTTATTTAAGTAAAATCTAGTCAAATTCAAATATGCTTTATCTCCATAACAGATAGACAGTGGTTTTAGAGACACATGAAAAGTTGGCCTCTATGGTTTCTTTATTTATATATGCGGAATAATTTTTACGATTTTGATTTAAAAAATGATTAATCATGTCCGTAGCGTTTTAGTAGGAAGAACCATTTTATTTGTAATTGTCGTGTGAATAACTTTATTAATTCATGTTAATAATTGAATAAAGTAATAAAATCTTTTGTAAACAATCCACCATGCATCATTCAAAATAATATGTGGATTACAGACACAGGTCGGTGCATAGCATTATGCTATGTTTATATGTACTTAGAGAGATTAATTGGCAGACAGTCCCGGATCGTTTGACATCTATTGTTGGCGATAAGCGGTCTGACTTTTAAGTCCTTGGTTCGAAACTAAATGGGCTCGATGTATATTAGCAGAAATCCGAATGAACTACCCATGCATGTTTTCAGAAACAACACATATCGTGATGTACATTAAACATTGGAATCGTTTTGTGTTTTATGATCCCTTTTCTGTATACGAAACGCTTGCTATGAACTTCACGGACAAGTAAATACGACAAAATTATAACTAGTTATGGAAAAAAGAACACGAACTCCTCGTTCCGAAATTGATTGCTGAGTAAACAAAGGTGACATGTGAAAATGTGCTGTATAATACGGTTTGATAATCGTATCGTTGACAGTTAATTTTGTTATAACCACTGACTGACATGTGACAGTCTGATCGCTGGCTATTCTGTTTTGTAATGATATCATTGTTTGAATTCAGAATCATTAGACCGCCATTCATCTGTGGAATTATGCGGGTTAGATACGGGGTTGCGGTGTGAAAACTATAGGAAAAGTGGGTTCAAAATAAATGTCAACTGTGACACGAGAGGAAGCGTTTAGAAGAGAATTATAGGAAATGTATATATATATATCGGTTTGCAGGTTGATTTATTCTTCACCCATACCGAATGTCTTGTTTGCTACACATTTATAACATAATTTATACACCGTGTACACGGTCATTACGAGATGTCTGCGTTTTGCTAGCTGCAGTTCGTTGTTGAGATATATTTTGAAACTTATCTCTGGGAGTTTATCCAGAGCACGAAATGACACCGCGGTTTAAATATAACAACGTCCCACAGTTCGTGTGATTAATTTTTAGAAATAAATACATATCGGTTGTGGTTGGTGAATTATGCCTATCTGCATACTTACAGTTTAGTCAGAATTCCAATTTTAATCCGCCTGCGCATCATCGCCATCTCTATATGCACGTTTCAATGGCAGCCTATATCCGGCGAATGCACATTTTGTACAAAATCATATTTTACTGATTTAAACTTGGTCATAAAAAGACACCAACGCTTGAGAAGTACAGCATTTAAGTTTGCAAAAAATTAACTAATTAGTGCTCAAATCAAAACTACAAAAATTGAATATATTTAAGTCGGAACTGAACTAACACTGCACTTCGCCTTTGTGCAAGACGCGCCAAAAGTTATATAATGGTCTTGAGAATGAGTGACGTTCCAACTATAGCTATAAACATATCTAATGTTTGACGTAAGGCCGGGGAATATTTGTATGTACAAGAATAGCAAAAAATGTTATAGTCCCAAAGTAAACGAAAGTTGTGTGATGACATATAATCACAAGTAAGCGGTCTAAATGTCAAACTATAGATAGGCCTACGCTATTGTTCTCCGATACCATGCATGTCAAAATGGCGGATGGTGTTGTACGAAAAGTTATTGACATAAACTGATTATA
The DNA here is from genome assembly GCA_030265115.1 of Mopalia vespertina. Classification (NCBI taxonomy): domain Eukaryota; kingdom Metazoa; phylum Mollusca; class Polyplacophora; order Chitonida; family Mopaliidae; genus Mopalia; species Mopalia vespertina. The sequence continues at coordinate 6,165 of JAQQZZ010146504.1, read as the reverse complement.
ATTTACACCTGATTGTGATTAATAAAGCTATAGTAACGTTGTTGTGTTTTCATACGAACCTTAGTTATGAAACAAAATCATTATTTTTAATTAGTTTGACAATTAAAAACATGCAAAGTATATAGATAAACTGTAACTGATTGTGACCGTTTGGACGTAACATTTCAAATTGTTTAACTATTAAATAAACGTCTTTGATCGAAAGCGAGAAGAGCTTATAGATTGCAACAACAAAAAAGCGATAGACTCAGTTAAACCCCAAACAACAGACAGTACCCTAAGACAAAGAATGCATAATCTTTTATTTCAGAATTGCAATTTTATTTTATTTAATTTTAAATATAAAAAGGTGATGTTTCTCTGATGTTTTACGTTATTGAATTTAAAAGTCGGAATTCACTCCACGGGCAAATGTCAAGTTTGAGCCGTATAAGCTCATATACTACGATTTTCACACACCTATCATCGTAAAAATCTGGTGTATATTGCCAAGTTATTCCATAATCGATTGTTGTTTCCGCCACGATGATTAGTATTGACGACATGAACTTGTCTTGTAATAAATATGTGAAAAATACCATATTTTAAGGGAGTTTCAATCTGTGCTCGATGGATTTCTCAGGGACTTCGGAAGGATCACATTGTATGGCTGACAATATAAAAATCTTACACAAAATCAATATTGAAGAAGTGAATTTACATTTAGCGCACACAATCTCACTTTCCTTTTCTAAGCAGTCTCCAAGTTTTTTAATCTATATGATTCTTTTGGGAAAATTATAATTACAGTATTTGAAAGTTTGTAGTGTATTCGCTACAGAATCTCGCCAAATTCAATAATACACTTATTAAACTTTCTGAAGTGTAATTTCTTTAAGGTAGCCCTATTGACTTATTTCCTCATTGTAATATAGGTACACTTTAGAATTATACTCGTAAGAAAAACGCTTAAACAATTGGCGTGCAACTGAAGAGACAGTGTATAGATCATAACCGAACGAGCCTGACAAATATACAAACTTCTAGTGGGGCACAAATTCATTTTCGCTTAATTTGAACTAAAATAAATAAAAAGCAAAAACAATATTGATAAAACTGACAACAACGAAAACTAATTAATTATTTCGTTTATTCGATGTATGAATTTTGCCGGTTCGCACCGTCTTTATTTATTTGTGTGTTTGTGTGTTTTTATTTATTTATTTAATTGTTTATTTATTTATTTATTTAATTGTTTATTTATTTATTTATTTATTTATTTATTTATTTATTTATTTATTTATTTATTTACTTGTTTATATATATATATATTTTTTTTTTTATCGATATATTTATATGTCAATTTATCGATTTACTTATTTGTCCATTTATTGATTTATTTATTTGTCCTTTTATTAATTAATTTATTTTATTTTGACAGCTATGCGTCATATTTATTTTATTTAAATAATACATAAATTTAAAAAACTTCTCTTTTAAATAGTTCGATTTACGAAAATCTCTACAACTTTAAATTTTCTAATCCTGTAGACGTTGGAGGGAAGAATAAGTATATTCTGGTCTTCGAACACCTGGAATAATTTACATTAAAACGTAAGGTTCGAAATAAATATATTCTTTCATATCATAAGTATTTGTTATTTTACTGTAACTAAAACGTGTATAAATGAAATTCAATATAAAATACTTATCCAACTACTCCACAAAATGAACGAGTCCTTCAACAATTTCCTTTGAACCGCCTCATGATGTCAAAACAAACTTAGAAAACTGAAAAGTAATTTTGATTATGTGGGAGTTCCCTGTCAGATTTAATTAATGGGCGGGTCTACAACATGCAACTGTGGGAGGCTTAAATGTACCAAACAGACACGGTCTATTTGTTGGAGACAAGATTCTGTCTGTGGTAGTATATGTTTCACAAACTAACATTTCACTCAATATTACTGTAAAGGTTTTCGTCATATTTAATGATATGGGTAAAGGCTTTTCCTGACCTTAAGTTTAACCGTGAATTTATTCATTTTAACAGTAACCTTAATTTAGGATATGTTTAAATTGGTTCGATAGTCGACGGTATCTTGTCTCGTCACGGTCGGTTTAATCTTTTGAGGTATCATATAAGGCGCCACCTAGCCTATCAAGGGAGATAATTAATAATAAGATGAATAGCACAGGTGAAAAAATATCACCGAAAAACTCAGAGAAGAGACTGGTATCTATTTCTAGTTAATTCTTTTTGTCAGGCTTCTTTTACATCGAATTTTTTTTTTTTAAATATGAACTTCTACTTTTAAGTCCACTTAGAAAGGGCGAAATTCATGGGGTGCAAGCGTTCTGATGGATTCTATCTTTCACAATTTCGGAGTATATAGCTTTCGTTTAACTATCTTTCGGTAAAGACGGTATCTTCGGAAAGTAGACATGCTGTGTCTATATACTTACCTGGAGGAACATTAATCTTCCAGCTCAGCAGAACACTTGAGATTTGATGGTTGTGTTTATGTGCTTTTTTACTGTTGAGTGCACCGCCGTCATATAAGTGAAAGGATGGTATTAAACACAAATCAATTTATCTAAACTTCAGAGGATTCCTTTCCAAAACAACACTGGGTCATTGTACCTACAAAGATTTGATATAGAAAATTACATTATTGACTTGAAAACTGTAGACATATGGATATTTATTTCAAGTCATCCCTCATTTAACTAAAATGTTGTAGCAGTTCCATAAATTTCCTTTTTTTTATTCCTCTGCCAGCTTCTTAACGCCGCTCAAAGATGTTATAACGAAAAGGGAACAATGTATTTCAAGGACTATCCTTGCTCTGGTTAAGGCTTATCGAGTTAAGCGGACTGAAATATTTGCATTTGCGTTACACCTGTTAATCGTGTATGCAAACTGATATGTGTTGAAGCAACGAACGAAGGAGATATGAATCTATGGTTTTGGGTTTTCTATGGACGTCCAATATTGCCGAATGATGACGATCCATGGAAGCATGAATGATAATTGTCGACTCGGAATTTGAGCAGGTTATTAATGGCAATGAAATCAACCGACAGTTAACATAGTTTCTATGATTAAGTCTCAACCAACCTGTACTGGGTACAACAACAACTTCGAAACAGATGAACCTACCTGCGTAGATGAAACAGTATAACATTGACATACGTCTTTATAGGTAAACGAAATGCTCGCACATCTCCCAATACATATCAATGCAGAACAAGGTGTGTATTCGACTCGTGCTTGTTGATAAGAATGTAAACATTTGGGTAACAGGAAAAGTCATTTTAGTCACGATAATGAAATGACCGAAAAAATAATTTGCATTGCTTTGTACAAATAAGTCCATTTCATGTTTTTGTTTTGGCAGTTACTTTGAAAAAAATCACGATCCTTGCAAAGCAATTTTTATTTTTCGAAACGTGTTTCACATAAATAACTGGGTGACCGACCAATGCTTTCCACCAAAAGGAAGAGGGTCTGCAAGTCACATTCCGAAAGACCCACGAGAATTTACATAACTAATTACACTTCCGGGCGTACGAGAGTTGCCTTAGAATCGCCCACTTGAGAAACTCTCGCGAGAATACGATTGGGTATAAACCCTACCTTTTGCTACAAATATGACAATTGCCCGTCCACCCGGCGGAATACTGCATTCAAAAGCAGAACATTCTGAAAGACAGATAATCACAACTTACTTCCCGAGGATGTTTCAAGGATGTGGATTGAATATAAACAGAAGAAAAACAAGACGTATATGGTATATTACTTGAAAATACGACCACATGTTTAAGTTTGAATTTTCGCTCGTTTGCTAAAAAAAAAACACCTAACTCTAGAGTCATCGTCAAAATCTTCGGTTGGGTTTGTGATAAACGTAATCTTCCAGTCGAAAATGTTTAACGCCATTGACTCCGGTAGCGATTTTGATGTCACGAGACCAAGATACACTTTTATGATTGGTTGACTAAGAACTATATAAATTTGTTATGTCGCATGAATCCACCAGATGGCGGTAGGAAATACATAGCTGCAAATCTGTGTCTCATGGCCAGTTAAGGGAACGCAATGACATTGCAGAGGTGGTACATTCTAGATAGATAATTCATAAACATAGAAAAGGTGTATAATTACTGAATAAAACACTAACGAAATAGGTGCGCAAGAAATCAACAGAAGGGTTAAATTCGAATAGATTTTGTTGCGTGGTTTTTCTTTCTTTAATAGCCAATAAGTGAAAGAAGGAAAGCACACATACCCAAATCAGGATAACTTTTTTTTGTTTCCCCTCCCTAATGAAATTGTGTTGATGAAGAACCGAACACAGCTTACATTGTGGATTATTAGTACTTGTATAGAGACACGCCCGTATGGCTGCATATCGGGTGTGGATGATTCAATTATACGCTCTGTCTGGTCGAATTAAGCTCACTGACAGTGAGTCCTGTAGACAGAAGCCTTTTAAAAACCAATATAACATAATAATGAACCAGGCCATAATCCTATAAGCCATCAGTTTGGGAGAAACACCAGTTAAATGATGTGTTTTTTATTTTCTCTCTTATGACGAATGCACTGGAAAGGAAGTCCTAATGCAGAATCTTGGTTATTTTAAATTGTAGAAACCTACAAAACAAATTATTTATAAAAATTATGTTTCAAATCGTAAATCCTACTTTTTTTCAGCACGGTATATTTGTCAGTGTAAAAAAATATTCTCTTATCCCCCGGAGTGATAATTGGAAGAGATTAAATGAAACTAATTATCAAAAGTCTGAAAGTGCAGACGTAACGATACTTCCCCTTGTCATATTCCAGAAAGCACCAATAGGGAAGGATCTCATTTAAAAAAATGTGTTTTTATTTTTTGTACAAAATATATAGTATTTTACGCGAAATACTTGACTAGAACAAATTCGGTAATTTTAGTTATTGTTTTTCCACTAAGCCATAAGTTGACAAATTTATTGACAGATAGAAGGTGCAAGTCTTTACATAAAAAAAACAACCGATAGAAACATTTTGGTAAATTAATATACATTAACTAAAAATGATGCAAGTGATACGAAATTAAGATTAGAAAGTGTATCGTACACTAATAACCATACATGATTTACCTTAAAGTGGTTAATACCTTTTGATATATTTTTAACATTCAGCGGTCTTTCTATATAAAATAATTATAGCTGTCCAATATGTACAATCGTGGAAAGGCATTTGTATAGGTATCAATGTCCTATTCGCCAATCTTCTCTTCCTTTGGGGAATAAATATTGTTTAAATCAATATGAAACTATTCGATGTACTAAAAATATTTGTTTTTATTTTTGAAAATCACTCCATTTGTCATAAAACTGAAAACTTATCCAAAAAATGTAAACTGTACTTTTTTTTTAACTTAACAAGATCTGTAAGGGTTGTACCAGATGGCACAAGAAATCGGAAATGTTTTAGTTTCTGAACTCAAAGTTTTTCTCAGCGTTGGGAACTGGATAGTGCAAAACTACAGATTGCTTATTTTAACTGGCCATAATCCGTAAAGTCATATAGTGTCGGCCCAGATGCCACCAGAAGTCCGGAATGTTTTGGTTTCTAAAGGCTACATTATTCTCAACATGAGGAACTGAAGTGTTGAATATGCTACGTGGGTTATGTGTGTATAAGATTTAAAACAGTTGTTAGGGATTGACTTACACTTAACTACCTACTGTGGCGGTTTTGACACTCCTTGGCATCAGCTGCCAGCCATCATACGGATAAGAGGCACATATATAGATAGATAGACAAACAGATAACGCGTCGGCAGGTCTTCCAATCCTAGACTTGCACACTACAGAGTAAATAACTTTCTACCCTTTAGAAGAGATCTGAATATTTGCATACACCTACCAGTGGTGGAAACGGTGAGTGCTGTTAAGCTAAGCTCCTAATCAACAACAAGTGTAGTGCGTAGGAAAGAAAGCTTGTCCGTTTCGTTAAAGATTTACAACTGACACGGCTTATAAGAACTTGGCTTCATCTTGTATTTATATGCCCAACGCTTTGCAGATATATGGCGTGTGATTCAGATTTCTAGAAAGGCTTTAATAAGCATGTATTATGGATTCAATCACGAAACTCATATATTATTGAATGTAAAATAATATTTGTTT
>JAQQZZ010146493.1:0-12818 GCA_030265115.1 Mopalia vespertina | reverse complement strand
GTAACTGAAGTATGCTTCGGACAAGATATGTTGGACGGCAGACAGCTAATTTGCATAATTTTGTTAGAAATTTGCATCAATTAGTGGAAAAAATTTCATGTTGCACCTCTGCAAATAGGGAAGAATATTAGGTGTAAGTGTTCAAGTGGTATACTAAATAGTAACTGAGTTATGGCCCGGACAAGATATGATGAAGGACAGACAGCTTATTTGCATAATTTAGGTCGAAATTTGCATAAATTTGCGGTACAATTTTTTGTTGCATATCTGCATATGGAGAAGAATGTTATGTGTAAGTGTTAAAGTGGCAGGCTACATAGTAACTGAGTTATAGTCCGGACAAGATATGTTGGACACACAGACGACGCACCGCCAGACGGAAAAAAACAATCTCTATATGCCCCACCTATATATATATATATAACAGAGTTTGTCTTCATGCTACATTATGAATCCACATTGTCAGAAACTATTAATGGTATTCTATGTGTTTCTCACCAGTATACAGGAGATGAACGGAGGGTAAAAGCTGGTTGAAGAGGTCATCATGATTTCCAGGCTGTGGTTTATTTGACTGATTGTCTCCGTTACCTCTTTATCGGTTTTTACTTTGTCCATCTCAGCAAATATGGACTGGAACAAGGAGCTGAAGAGTAGCTTAGCGACTGCACTGTTTCTCTGAGAGGAAACAGAAACTATTTAACATAACACAATTCAAGGATTTCAACTTCTTCATTTACTATGGAGTAGCATTTCTTCATGGCAAATAAATACATTATTAAGGAGGAATATATGTTTTAAGAGTCATAAATTGCTGAACTTTGGATTATGTCGCGGAAATTACAGAATGTCACCATTAATTTACAACAAAACCGTTTTGCTCCATTTAATTGCAGAGGAACTGTCCTTTTTCGCTCACATTTTTTTTGGACTCAGGTTTGAAGGAAAAATCTAGTTCCCATAACAATTTACATTAATTTAGGAGGCAAAATCACGCGAAGAAAAAAGACTGATTATTGGCAAGTTGGCAATAAAACCTTGTGAATGCTGAACACACTATTATCTATCTACCAAACTCACCTGTGCTACTGCTTGTAGGGGAGCAATGAGGTAGGAATGTTTGATCTGTATATCAGGTAAGTCTCCTGTCCGGTATTTCCTGTACATGGTGACCTGGTGCTCTCTACGAGATATCTGCTCACGTTTAGCATCCTGAAATAACACATCTACATATTAGGAGGAAACAATTACTGATCTCCAATACACTGCCATACTCAGTTATTACTGGTTTTCTTGGTTAATGTCAACTGTCAGATAGTAACACCATCCATAGACATAAGTTCATATCTGGCTATGAATGGGATATTTATTTACTTGTTTAATTCACTACAGGAAATATTAAAACTTCATAAATATATTTAAATAACTGTGGATAAAGGCACACTTAAAAGTTTCCAAAATGACCATCAGCTGTCTAGCAGGACCAACACTCTACGGACTGAGATATCAAGAATTATGATAAAATAACCTGACACAAACTATTTTTAAATCACCACTAGGAAAGGGATGTTTGTCCTGCTTTATGGATCTTGGCCTTAAGGTTTGTTTATTTTTTTAATTGGTAGATGTTTTACGCTGTATTTAAAGCTATCTCACTCCTATGACAGATCTCTAACCCAAAGGTCGAAGGACAGCCACTTGACAAGACGAGAAAATCACTAGACAACAGATGGGCTCTGTGTTGCTTCTTAGTTCAGAGAACACCAGAGTGAAAGTAAGCGCCCTCAAAGCACCCATTGCTAGCAAAACACAGTGGAGGTATCCACAGGTTACCTGTCTCATTTTATCCAGACGAGCATGTCGTTTCATAAAGAAAACTTTCTGAGCCTCCGCATCTCTCATAAATCGTCTCTTTAAGCGGATAATCTCATTCTGACCTTCATTGTCTTCTAAACAAAAGATTGAGAAATCATATATATATATTATACTATTTCATGTTTCAAACAGAATGATGTAATAGACTTGATTGATTGGGGTTTTGTGCCATATTCAGGGTTATTTTACTCATATATCAAAATGCTAGACCAAAGGAGTGTTCAAAATCAACCTCGACACCACAGGCAACAGACAAAGATAAGGACAATCAGATGATGTAAACCAAAGACTAAACAAATATACTGATTTTGAGTTACCCCTTAGCCCAGTTTGTTTGTTTATTTGATTGGGGGTTCAACGTCATACTCAAGGGTATTTCACTCATATGACAACAGATTGTCCATTTCATACTGTTCCTGGCTTAAATATGAAGGAAAGCCGAGAGGATACCACGTAAAAACCACCCTCGCAATTGCTAGAGTCACATCATGTGGCTCTCTCATATACCTGATGGAAGTAGGATTAGTAGGCAGATACGTTAAACCATGGTTGCGGGTTCTCTAACCTCTAAGACCAACCCATATTCTAATTCTGTTTCTCATGATTAAGGAGAAATCTTATTCCAGATAACCTGAAAACTTAAACTACATTGTCCATGTTTTATCTCCCAAACCAAATCCACATTTGTTACACATACCATTTGTATCTGTTGTAGAAGATGTACTTGGTTTTACTCGTCCTTGTCCAAATTGTGGTGTAGGTGTTTTAAAAACTTTTGTTCTGCGTTTTGCGTTGGTTTTGTTTTCAGCAGTGCTGATTTTAAACATAAGTGAGCTAGCCGAGTCTGAGGTAGATATAGAAGAAGTTTCAGCATACGTATCCAAACTACTCTGTGTCAGCCAGTTGAAGGGAGCTTTGCTGTCACCTATAATAACCACAAACCATGTTACAACAATGTCATGTGTACACAGCAATGCAGAAAATGCTTAAATAATTGAACAAGATATGAAAACTAGATTGATAATTTAAAGTATGACACGATGGTCATAAACATAATAAACGTTTTCTTACATTGACACAGACTAATTATTAATTGGCACACAACATTTCATAGACAGTCATTGTTTATGAATTCATTTTAAGCATGCACATTATTTGGTTTATAAATCACAATGCCAGTGTTACAACATGTGTGAAAAGCTTTTGTTGAAAAAAAAAAAAAAAAAAAAAAAACCAAAAACCCAACACAAACTTTAACTGTAAGTTCCCTAGGAAACAGGTGTGCAAACTTTCAGTTTAATCAATTACAGTTCTTCCATCAGTTCTAACAATGGGGAACTACTAAACACCTTTCTGCTCACCCATATCTTGTGTGGGAGTAAACTGTTGTGCATCCATGGTGGCCCGCACCCCATCAACTGATTCTGACACCGTGTTAGCTGACATACTTTGTGATAATTGGGTCTCAGCAAACAGAGGTGTCATGGCAGCATGTCTCTGTCGCCATGACGATTCTATTGTTACATCCTGACAGGGACGAAATCAGGATTAAAAAAAAGGAAAGGAAATTTGTTTTAATGAACAAAATAGCTAAAAACACCAACAAAAATTAAATATAAAATAGTATTAAGGAAATTTAAAAATAGTTGAATACAATTATACTGAATTATCCAGTTTATGAGTATAAAGGGTAAAGAATTAAGTGTTTCTAAAAATTAATCACACAAAGATTTCGACTGAATAAAACAGATGAATCATCATCTCATGTTCTAGATAAACCCACAGAGACGAGAAATATTCACATATAAAATACATTACATTGAAGATTAAGAAACTCTTGTCTTACCTGAAATTTACACTCTGATAAAGGATGTTCAAAAACTTCTCTCTGAAAGTCAGGGCTTTTTGAAGTCATTTCCATCAAGAGGTTTGTGGCATAACTCAAATACTGACTCTCAGTGGCTGGAGTGTACATGGCTTCCAGCATAGCAACCAGTCTGTCTAATGTGTTACCAGGCAACCGAGTCTCACTTGTCCAAAAGTTCTGAAGCTGTAGCCTAAGAAAAAACCCAAATTTCTGACATGTTTAAAAAGATTGTAATTGACATAACTGATATGGATTGCTCAAATGACAAATATCCAATTGGTTAAGTGATTGTTTATATTTCGAAAAAAGTATTTTCTGTTAGTGATATATAAGCTCATTTAACATGTAAATAGAGTTTGTGTTTTGTCTGTCATCCCAGCAGCCCAGGAAACTGTTTCACCTGAGCAGCTATTTATTCCTCTTATTTGTTGTAATCTACCAATCATTCAGTTTGACATTACCATAGGCAAACACTCTTCACATAGAAATAAATTGTATTTGTTTGTGAATATTACATTCTACTTCCACATTCAAATCATTTGAAGGTAATAAATGTAAAGTGATTCAGTCTGGTGTTTGACTTACCTACACGCCATGTCATCATCAGCCAGTCCTCTCAGTAAACTCTCTTTGGTGTGTCCCATTATTTGGTGAGAATCAGAGGTGTCCTCTTCTCTGAAATTCATTCAGTATTAAATTTCAAACCTAGCTCAAGTGTCTTTCAATTATATGGTGGTGATGTTCTTAAATTGTGAACACAACCATTAATTGTGAAGCGTTTTGCTGTTTGAAAAATAATTTTCCTGCAATTTTGACTGACCGCTTCTCACTGCCCTACTAAAATACAGTTAAAACTAAAAGAAAACCTCCTTAAAACCACTCGTCATATACCTTAAGTCGACAGATGGTCTCAAATCTGTGAATGGTACATCAAATTTGAATCAGAAAGCCGACGCGCTAACAATTAATCAGACAGCCGTCCATAAACCTGGTAAATGACAGGGGTACAACAAACAGAACAATTTAGGCAAGCAATAATCAAACAAACAATGGCTTGGCAGACAGTTAAGAATTAAACTCATATTTATAATCACACATTTACTTACATCACAATTCAAAATAAACAACAACCAAAGTTAGAAAAATTTCACTTGCCTATAGTTGTCATAGACCCACATGAGAATATCGTACATGACTAGCCTGCAGGGGGCGCTGCTATGATTGACAAATGAACAGACCAATGGCATGACAGATAGGAGATCAGATGACTGTATCTTCATCATAATGGCCTTAACAAGCTTGAGGGCCAACAACTGAGTGGCTTCATCTCTGGAATTTAAAAATCGATAATTAACTTCTTTGTTAGTGGTTTTATGTCTTTGATTAGATATATACGGTTATCTCCCGCTTTCAAAGTGTTGTTGGACATAATGTTAACCAGATAATCATCCTTCTAAACATTGTATTCCATTTGAGAAAAGTGTTTGTTTGATTTGCCACATTCAATGCTATTTCTCTGAAGACTATCGACACATATACAGGTTTAAAAGTTATTTTTTTGAAAGAATATTCTTACAAATCAGGATTAATCAGTTATTTAATATTCTAATATATCAAGTTTAAAGAGACCAGTGGCCGAGGTTATAAAAACTTGAGTATACTCCAGTCTGAGTATGTGCTCAAACTTTTGAGATGGTGCTCCCCTGAGTTGTGCTCCTATTTGGTGGTTATAAAATGTTTTGAGCACGTACTCAGTGGAGTACAAAATCAATGCACATTCCAACTCTGGAGCACGCTGTTGTGGAGCTCTTCTGTCAATGAAGGTAAAAATGCACTACGCTGATTTTGTCTGCTGCTTCGAGGGGATTTTGTTTGTCACTGATAAAATGTTTTGACCATTATAAACGTCTAATTTTCAAAATCGAAACAGAATTATTAAAACAGCTCTGCAGTCCCGTTGAGAACGGTCTTGAGCATGGTCCGAAGCTTGCTCAGGATTCATGCTCAGCTGAGCACAAAAAGCATTCTTAATTTTTTTATAACCTCGGTTTTCGAACACGGACTTCGGAGTCGACTCAGCTGAGCACGAAATGTCATCTTGAGCATACTCAAGGACTTTTATAACCTCGGCCCATGGTCGCACAAAATTTGATATATTTGAGTTATTACAGAATGAAATTTCTCAAGAAACCAGAAGTTAAAAGCGTTTTGCTGCTCAGACTCTAAATTTTATATTCATTTATCCGATGTTAGATCAGCATGATTAAATCCCAATTACACATCAGTGTTCAGCATTTTTGTAGGAGGAAAACTGGGTAAAACCCAGAAAACCTGTGACCTTGATCTGAATCGACCTTTACACTGCACTTTATCGGAATCAGAATTTGTTGATAAAACCTATTCTGTGTAAGATTTAATATATTATAACTTGATAAACAATTAGGCACAACAAACTATAGTGATTCAGAATTTTGATTTAACATAAACAGATTTCAGAGTATACCTGGTTTCCAGTAGTTTGGGTAGTCCCTTCTGTTTGAGTTCCATGTAGACATTCTCTATTTGATCGACACGAGACAGAATAATCTCCAGACAGAGCGGACGAAACTCTCCATGGAGACTCGGCAAGATGAATAACAACTTACTGATGAACCTGTATAGTGGAGACAGACAAAATACTCGCTATACACAGTAGGATGTATATAATGTAACGCAGAGAAACTATATCAAATGTAACTAACAGATAATAAAGAAGTTTCCATCAAGATAGAAATGTATTGAAGATTCAGTTTTCATAACCATCAGTAACAACCTAAATAAATCGTAGGTATACCTCAGAGCGACAATTATTGAAACTTTGCTGGAATGCTGAAGATACAAAATAAATAAAAATATTATTCTAATTTAATGATGGCACCTTTATTCTCAAACTTGACAGGAAATCTCTCTACACCTAAAGCGTTGTTCCTTGTCTATGATATATCCCATACCTGTCGGCAATCTGTGGGAAGTGTTTATGTAATCCATTAGCACAGACAATGAAGGCATCCTGTCTGCTGGACTGTAGACTGGTCAGAAGATTACCCACATAGGTGTGTAAATTCCCGTCTGTCTCTTTATCCACCTCAGCCAGGTGTCTGAAGACCATACCTGTGACCTCGGCAGCGGCTGCATACACTAACTTATAATGATGGTTCATCAAGCCCGCTAGAGTTATCAAATACCTGTAAGCATGTCACAAGAAATTATAATCCTATAAAGAGCAATCACAAATTATCTTCAGAAAAGAAGAAAATGCATTGTTGGGCATTTATGCAAATCTACTGTGGGTTTAGTGTTTGTTGATGGTAAATTTAGTTTTTACACCGTAAACAAAGTTATTTTACTCCTACAAGTGAAGGAAACCAGTGTGGACTCAAACCTTTAAGTTGTCATAAGAAAGTTGTATACAAACTTGTAGAGTTGAGGAAAATGATCATGCTACAGATGGAACGACAAACTCTAAAGTCTCTGCTTTCATCCATAGGTGAGTAGTAAGAAGTAGAAGTTCTATGACTTTGTGATGTGATGGTTATCAGTTCTGACAATATAAGGTTTCTTCTTGACTTACTTTTCCCTGTCCACAGGTGCTGAGGGTCCATACGGTTCAAGTTTAGCGGCCATTAAAACTCCCATTAACTGTACACCTGCACTCACTCGCATTGACTTTGGTTCGTTTGAATTTGGGCGCAATTGCTCATATATCACTCTGCAAGGAAAAAATAATAAATTGAAATACATTGAGTCGAAAGGAATAACAAATAAATAGTAATTAGTAAAGGTTGTAATAATTATGGGTAAAATTCATGTTGTGATGATAAGCTATCTGAACCTGTGCATTAGTTTGCTTGATTGGTGTTTAAAACTGTGTTCAAGGGTATTTCACATCTACGATGGCGAACCCACCACAATGGATAGAGATACAAAAAGGGTATTTCACTTGAAGGAAACCAGTGTACTTCAATAGTAGGCAATGGAGAAATCATATTTAGCCTTTCTTCCCAATGACAAGCCAGTGACTTACTTATAAGGTATTTCCAATCTTTCTTTCCAGCACTGAATCAATGTTTTAAGCATTTCTAGGTTATTTCTGAATATAGGTTTATTCTCATGATATGTGTGTGACATCAGGAATTCAACAACGCGTAGACATAGGGCTTTATCTTCAACCGAGTCCTGAATAAAAAAACAACAGATAAAAATATAACATGATAAAATCTTGGTTATCAAAGCAAAACTGTTGATACTAATTGTATTTGTCTACTGGTCTACAATTACCCTCTGAATTTTCTCAGAGCCCGCTATAGGTTCACCTAAATCACCCATAGGCATCAGGTTGTATTAGTTTGTTAACGACATCCCTCAATCAATGTAGACATTTGACAACACAAACTGCCTGAAGGCCACACAGATTGGTTTCTAGCACTAGACTCAAGGATATTCAGTTTTATGACAGCCATGTGCCCTAATAGTAAATAGGCACACTAATACAAGGTAAATTATGAAGCATTTTGGTCTGATAGAAAGATATGTTCCCACAACAGCATGATTATGATCCAAACATACTAACCCCACCAATGGTCTTAAGCCTCATAAATTGTGAAAAAGACTACACATTGGGTACCTCTATATAAACTTGATGGAATATTTTTCAGTTAACATTTGGTGCAGATATAAGGAGTGAATGATTGATTAATGAGCCCCTGTATTACACAATCTAACGGATGTGATACTTACAGAGGGAGTAGCCACTTGATGCCAGGATAACATGGTGACCACCAGGTCTATTATCATGTAATTGATTTCATGGCCCATGTGACCACTCACTATCAGCTGCATTAGCGAACGCAACCAAAATTTGGCGAATGGCTGGAAAACCTGTTGTAATGGGTAAAAAGAAATAATGGTTAATTGATTGGTGTTTAACACCATGCTCAAGGGCATTTTACTTATTTGATGATAGTGTACATCAACAGCAATAGGGATACCAACACCATTATAGAATGTGAAGAGATTGCTGCATTTGAAAATTAATGTTCCTCCAAAGCAAAGTGAAGATGGCATCTTTGTGCTATGTATATACTGCCAATAGCCACAGGGATGTTAAACAAATTAAATACAAGCACAACAAATTTACATTCCACTGCTGTTCTGAAAGATAAAAACACAATCATTTCATCTGAAACAATTGACTATTTCTGGTAAATATACAGCGGACGTACAAAATTTGGCTCCTTTTATGCTACTTAAAATGTCCTTAAAAGAAACAAATTATTCATTTGTTTAATTCTCAAACAATAAATACTCAGGAGTTCATTTGTTTAATTAATAAATGTTTAGTTGTTAAATTTTAAACACAAAATGTACCAATTGTTAGGTTTTCAAACACCAAGTATTACAGAAGTATTTGAACTCTTTTTAACTTTAAAACACCAAAGAGATCAATTGTTTGATATTCAAACCCCAAATACTTCAGAAGTATTTTAAATGGGTTGATTATCAACAATCTATCATTCCAGTTCCTTCTTTTGAAGTCCCAATTAATTAGTTAAGTTGTTTGGTCGTTAGGTTGATATCCTCATGTGTATTTTAAAGACTTGACCCTAACCTACCTCTGGTGTATTGATGATTAATTTCATAAGGAATAGTTTCACATTGACCTGAGTACTTGATATCCTCATGTGTATTTTAAAGACTTGACCCTAACCTACCTCTGGTGTATTGATGATTAATTTCACAAGGAATAGTTTCACATTGACATGAGTACTTGTACTGCTAAGTTTCTGGAGGACGTTGTTCATCCAACTAGGAAGCGAGCTCGCTGGCTCATTCTAAAATTTAAAACACATATACATATTGTGATAAATTAACAAATAAATAAATAAATACAATGGTGTAGACAAAACTACAGTGAAGGTCTACTTTTCTCAAAGAAATTAACCCCAAACTTATTATCATTTTAGTGAGAGATGACATGCAAAACACTTTTATACCTTATACTATTTGAAAGCTAAATCAGTTGTGAAATAGGGTAACAAATGATTTGGTCACCTGTTTGGGTGCTGGGCTGATGTTATTCCTGTGCATGTGTTTAAGTAGAGCTATTAGAGGGGCCATACACTGGTGCTGGTTCAGCTCATCAAGCTCTAACTCAACATAGTCTTCACTGACTGTCACCTCAGTACTCTGAAAACAAACAACAACATATCAGCTCATCAAGCTCTAACTCAACATAGTCTTCACTGACGGTCACCTCAGTACTCTGAAAACAAACAACAACAACATATCAGCTCATCAAGCTCTAACTCTACATAGTCTTCACTCACGGTGACTTCAGTACTCTGAAAACAAACAACAATAACACATCAGCTCATCAAGCTCTAACTCTACATAGTCTTCACTGACTGTCACCTCAGTACTCTGAAAACAAACAACAATAACATATCAGCTCATCAAGCTCTAACTCTACATAGTCTTCACTGACTTTCACCTCAGTACTCTGAAAACAAACAACAACACATCAGCTCATGAAGCTCTAACTCAACATAGTCTTCACTGACGGTCACCTCAGTACTCTGAAAACAAACATCAACAACACATCAGCTCATGAAGCTCTAACTCAACATAGTCTTCAGCGACGGTCACCTCAGTACTCTGAAAACAAACAACAACATATCAGCTCATCAAGCTCTAACTCAACATAGTCTTCACTGACTGTCACCTTAGTATTCTGAAAACAAACAACAAGGTGGGCTAAGATTAAATGACTGACATAAGAGAAACACAATGACCTGTTTTGTAATCAATGCTATTTCGTTCTTTCAATCATACTGAAACACACCAATGGATATCTAGAAACCCAATCAAGCAAAATTAAATTGAAGTCTTTTTTTTATACAATTTGCACTCTTAATAAATTTTTTTAAATGGCCAGGTTACAAAAATTTTAAACGATAAGGTAAACTAAGTTTGTCAGCTCGTTAGGGACAAATTGGGGCATTTATCATTAGTATTTTGTACAGTGTACAGGTCCCTTCAATATGGCTGTGAAAGTCCACCAAATATTGACTCCAATGAGACATGTTATCTACACACCATTGTTTGAAACTGCTGTCTACAATCTATCTTTATTAAGTCTACAGATTCCTTTTACTTTTGCGTTTTCTTCTCATTTACAGAAATAGCCTAAAAGAACTAGGTGTTGATATGACTCAAGTCTTAACCAGAGACCAATGAGATTATATGGAAAGATAGATTTTCTTTCTTCACTTCTCATCGCTAGACCTGTGGTCCCAGCAGAAGCCATCACTGCCATAGTCAAAAGATGATATGTACACCTTTGTATTATGAATTAAAATTAAATACAAGTATTCATTTTTTTCTGTTTGATTGGGGTTTAATGTCATACAAAGTGGACAGCGATCTGGCTTGTCTATTCTTAATCCGCCATACTCCAATATGATGGAAAACCGAGAGGAAGAGATTGATAAAAGAAGTACATAAATGAGAAAAAGTAATTCAAATATACCCAAAACATGTAAAGGGTGTAGATTTGTTGCTTTACATATATGGGTTGAAATTTGTAAAATGTTTAAATGTTAAACGAAGCTATTTAAATATTGATTCCAGTTGACTGGCAGTTCCTCTATAAAGTAAAAGTCTAACATTGTCAGAAGATGTTTACTCACATCTCCACCAGATGAGCTGTCACTTTTCTTCTTCCTCAGCTCTGATCTACTCACATGTCTTTCTCTGCCACTGGTACTCTGTAATAAAACTAATTCATATTATTACGTAATAATTTTAACCAATACTATCCCCGTGATGTATTGTTTAGTAAGTATAGTTTTAATGTAAACTATCCTGGATTTCACAAGTGCTTTTTTTTCCTCTTAAAAATTCCTAATGACCAGGAGTAATTACCTGTTGTCCTGACATGGTGAAGTCAAACTGGTTTAGATCCTCACTGAGGCTGCTGTCAGCCAGGTACTGGGAGACCAGATGATAGTTAGGGGAGAAGTCCTCAGAGCTGTCAATCTCATCACTAGACTCCGCCTCTTTCTTTTCTTGTCGGATGGACACAAATCTCTTTTTTCGCTCCAATGGTGTCTGGCCAAAAAAAAGTATAAAACACCAGAATGTAAATAATGAAATTCACATTTTTATGTCAACACAGAAAAATTTACAAGACTTTCAAATTTTACTCCAACTAACATCATTGATTTGTGTGATACCATAAACCAGGAAAAGTAGACCTTAAAAAGCTTAAGATGGTAAAAAAAAATCTTGTATCAGATTTTCAAGTATACGTAAATGTAGGTCATTCTGTATTAAAGCCTTTGTACCAGTGACCCACGGGGGTCATTTTTTCTAACAGTCTATCATTGATCAATAATCAACAATGGCAGAACATACATGTTTTCAACAAAACAAATTTTAAATTTTATTGTTTAAGGGAGACATTTCAAAGTTGGACTTAATCTCATTTTATAAAAATCTTGTGTCCCACACTTCAGCGTACAACATCACTATTATTACTATGCATGTTTTGTTTTATGCCACGTGACAGGGTTATAAACCTACATGTATCAGAAATATTAAGTACAGTACAGCTGGAACTGAAATAACCGTGAGCACTTTTTTGTATTTACCTTCAGTTCCAAAGTGAATTCAAAGAGCTTATCTTTGTCTACCAGATTATCCCACAAAAACTGGCCCTGTTAAGACAAAACAAAATTATCAATTGTCTATTTATGATAATTTCTTTATCCAGACAAAATGGACATAGTTCACAATTACACATTATTAATTATTATCATAGTTTGAAAATAAATGTAGTACAGATTATTTCTATCATACTTTCATAAAAATCTTTTATCATTTATAATACCTAACTGAATTATATACCAGAGGTTATTTCACTTATAAAGGCCGGGGTTTGGAAGCTCTGAGGGTGCTAAAAGCCCGGAGATGCATTCTGAGCGATTTTAGACCTAAACAATAAGGATCAATCTTTGACTTTTTAATATTTTTTTTT
>JAQQZZ010146482.1:0-12819 GCA_030265115.1 Mopalia vespertina | reverse complement strand
TCATCTTTCTAATCCACAATATGATAGCGTAAATTATTATCTTGATAGAGAAAAATGCTCTGTTAAATACACATCTTTCGACAAGGTCTTAAGTATGTTTATAGCTAAACTGGGAAGAAACACGTATTTAGGAAAAATGGATATTAAATTTGCATTTAGACATTTAGTCTTTCCTGGAGATTGTGATTTGTTAGGATTTAAATTTCAAGGAGAGGATACATCGATAAATGTCTGCCGATGGGCATTTCAATTTCGTGTCATTTTTTCGAACTTTTTTTCTCCACTTTTTCCCACTGGGTTACAGTAAAACATTCAAATATTAACACTATGGACCATTATTTAGACGATTTTATATTTGCAGGGGGAAATAATAACTGCGTATATCTTATGAAAGTATTTGAAGACTTGTGTTCAGAAATGGGAGTACCTATAGCTACTGAAACAAACGAAAGCCCGACCACCTCTTTAATATTGTTGGTCTAGAAATTAACACAGCTGCAATGATGGTTCGGGTTCCAAACATAAAACGTATTCGCTTTGGTGAAGAAATAAAGCAGGAAATTTTAACCCGCTTTAATGGAACAATATATTTTTCTGATCAGTTTTGGTCCGACAACTCTGTGCTACAGCTAAACACTGGTAGTGCAGGGTCTCCAAATTTAGGTTGTGGGGCATACTACAGGGGAGAATGGGCAGTTATAAGCTGGCCAAAACGTTGGTCTGGCATTGGTGTCATGTCAGAAATAACATTGTTAGAACTTGTTCCAGTAGTGCTAGCAGTGTAACTTTGGTGCAGAAAACTAACAAATAAGAAAATAATATTTCATGTTGACAATCAAGCTCTCGTTACCATATTAAATAAACAAACCTCTAAATCAAAACATGTAATGGCATTAATCCGACCATTTGTTCAGATGATTAGGCTCCAGAACATAACATTTAAAGCAGTTCACCTTTCCAGTCAGTCACATAGGCCTAATATTGCTGATGATATTTCTCGTAAACAGTGGAGACGATTCCGGATGTTAGCACCAATGGCAATTAAAGGTCGAGCCGGAGATAGTTCCAACAACATTTCAAACTCTGCTCTTCAATCTGAAGCTTACAGACTTTTGAAGGCAGTTCTCTCAAAAAACTCACAGGCTGCCCATAAAACTGCTCCAAGTCCATATACAGCATTCAGTAAAAACATTATCGTTATTCAACCATGGTCTGCTAAAACAGAACATCTAGTGTATTTTGTAGCATATTTATCTCAGAAAGGTTTGGCGTATGTCACAGCTAGGCCATATATGTCAGCGATATCTTATAAGTCTAAATTAGATGGTTTGCCAGAATACACGTCAGATTTCTTGGTAACTAAATTAATGGCGGACTCATCACACATTAGATAGTAGACTCTCTATTACCCGCACCATATTGTTGAGAATTGTCCATGTACTTTCAAGCGTATGTAGAAACACATTTCCCATATAATACTCTGTCAAACCCGTGTGATAACACACTGTGAGAAACTTCATCTCACATACGTATGTTGTTTAATTTTCATGTGAGAGACAAACCAAAACACGTGAATCCAAGAGGCACTCGCATGTCGGCCTAGTCAATCCTACATGTGCGCTACAGGTTGTGATCGATGTCCAGTTGTCTTTTACAACTTCTATATGCAGATAAGCGACCTGCGATTCTGAACAGTGAAGATTTTCGTGCCTCCTAAATTCGAAAATCTTCGTAGTAATGACATATGGTACAAACACCAATGCGTGGGAGTCAACAAAATTACAGGAATAATGAAGTCCATGAAATCTGCTGCAGGAATCTCCGGTCAAAAAAGGCTAACAAACACTAGAGCCCGTAAGTTCCTGACACAAAAGTTCCAGCAACTGAAGTAATGCAGATGACAGGCCACAATAATGTCCAGGCCATCTTGAAATTATTCTTCGTCATAGTGAAAAGAAACGGGCTAAACTGGACGTATCTGAAGAATCTGATATTATTTAAACTTCATGTAGCTGACAAACCCTGTGCCGAACTTTTCAAGTCGAACAGCTCGAGCGCGATACCATGGTGATGACCTCTCGTTTGAATAATGATCTGTTTCCGAGTTTTCATTTGCAATATTTTAAATTCTTCAAATTATTATTGTGAATTACTACCTCACATACAGTTTATTATTGTCATCGCGTATTAAAACGCTACATTGAAGTACATTAATTACGGGACTATATGCCTTTTGCGCATTACTCATGTTAACCCAACAACGCTTTCATATCACTACGCAGTAAATTGTAATACAAATTGGGATGATGTTTCCATCTTTCGAATGGGAATTCTCATCCCATAATCAAATTGTGTGGGATCCTCTTAATATATCCTCTCTTTTCAAAGCCGCCTTTTGTCTTGCGTACTTTGGTTCCTTAGAGTTCACGCTTACAATGGGAAGATTCTGTTGATGTTATGTGATTTGATTTGAAGTTGCCTGGGTTGCCATGTGTTTTAATCATGATTTGGGGCTTGCCATTACTTGTTGGCGGCCCAATTATAGTGGTTGGTTGATTTGGAAAATTTTTGGGTTTGCTATTACTTGACCGCAGCCAAACATTTGTGGTTGAAAATGAATATGACTTTGATTTTAGTGTGAGCAATAATTCGAGAATTGTTGTGGCCGAAATGGAGCTTTTCATAAGGAACACATACGTTTTACTAAATACAGCCGTGCCTATTATTCGCCAACAATTTTTTTATAATAAAATTATTTAAAAAATTCTATTTGAAGTTGCTTGTTATGAGTTCTGAAATAATAAAATTGTACCTGGTTATAACATACAGAGTTTTCAAGATGAAGCTGCTTAAAATGCTTGGCTAGAAAATGATGTGTCATGTAGCAAGTAATATATTTCACATCTGTTGACATAAAAAGCCCATTTACAGAGAACCCCGTTACAGATAATTGAACTCATTAAAATAAAGACTGTTTTATGGATATTATTACGTATTTTAGTTCTTATGAACCGTGTATCTAGAGTGTAAATGTAACGAGCATTTCTGAACGATGAACTGTCTAGTCGCGTACATTATCAATGATTTATTGCAGTTGTGAGGAAAATCCATATTCTCAATGCCATTAAATGAAGGACTTTCTCATTTAATTCTGACATGTAGTCACTTCGAAGTTCCCTTCGGACATTTTTTTTGCATAAGGAATCCAAGGACCTGTTGATTATTTATTGTTAAATTTATTTATAATAATTTTCAGGGGTTGTAATCCGAGGACCACAAACTGTCCCGGTATGTCCAGATAAGCCAAATTTAATCGTAACAGACAACAAACAGACATCGACTGGCTTTCTCTGTTGATTTGATAAGACAATTTAGCTTCAAAGTTTCTCATCTGAGCAAAAATGTCACTCAGATATATAAGCGATAAGCATCTGATTGACTCCTGTATCCCAGCTCGTAATGGGAGAGCAGCGTAGAGACAGCCGTTACAATCGAATCAAAGACGTGCGACACAAGACATGCCGTGATTAATATACCATAAACCCTTAACGTGCGTAAATTGGAAATAAAGGATTCCTTTCTACTGACCGCCAAGAAATTGGCTTTTTGATTGGCAATGGATTATGCGAAGGAGCCTAGACTAGACATAAACGGTTAAATGTCCTGGTATTTGGCAGTTAACTTTTGAAAATTTGTTTATAGATCCCTTAAGTCTCAGAACATATTTTTATTTGAAGTTGTTTTTGGGAATGATTATGTCAAATCAGTCCAGATTAGAACATATATGACTAGACGAATATTTTGTTATAAATTTTGAAATATACTTATAATTTTATTTGTCTGCAGCGGAAAGAAAATTAAGGTATATGGGGCAATTCGAATTATTTTGTAAATAGCGCTGACATGGCAGAGTTAAAACCTTTCTGGAATGATTAACAGATATCTAACAACGCAATTTGTTCGTGCGAAATTGATTCGATTACTGACTCTCTAATGTAATAAAACAATGCTCAGGTTTCTCGATATCAATAATGCAACAGACATGAACTTGTTCGCCATTCCTTGGTCAATTTGTCCCTGATTCAAGGATAAGCGATACAGTTATGTATTCCAAATTGGTGCTTTGATGGATGTATAAAGGTATACTCAAGTTTGCCAATATATTCGCGGACGATCCCGCGATGGTATTTGTCACTGTGGATTGTTGTCACTTGTTTAGCAGCAAGGGTCCATATACCCTGGTTTTTAAATTATTATTGATAACACAACGTTACCATATTTTTCTTATAGGCGACTTTCATTATAAAATTGTCACATTTAAAATTGTTTCACTCTTATTCCGTCCTACTGATTACTCATTAATAATACTTACTAATGGTTGTTAAGTATTCAATCGCCCCCGTATCGGTAAAAAAAGAAGCTGTTCTAAAGCCTTCCGTTGGATCCTTATATAAACAGAAACGTGTTATTCATCCACCTAAATGATTGACAAATTTAGATTAACCGCAAAACAAATTAATAAAATACTATAAACTTGTATTTTTTTTGTGCATACATGATATAACTTTTCAGATTTTGCCCATAGTTTGGGTATGTGGTTTGCACCAATGTCAGAGTAAAATAAAAAGAAGAAGAAATGTAAAAAAAAATTCCTGACGTTTTGAAAATGCCACAAAATGTATATATATCATTTTATGATTAAGGCAATAAGAACAACCCCCCGGAAAATTTGTATTTTAAACTTTATCTTCTGCAAAATGTGTACAATCCTACATTCAATAACTTAATTAAATCACGGTAATGATTTTGGGCCACTGGACCGGCTTTAGATGCCTCCAAATCTCGAAATCAGCTGAGACATCACATGTGAGGTCAAACAAATATTGTAACAGGAAACATACCAATTACATCTAACAACGTATGAATTTGAATTTATTTTAACAAGAGTAATTCTTTCACGTTACCTGCAAATTGGTGTTTTATTTACTATACTTTGGTCGCTTAATCTAAACAAATCACTTTTTGTTTTCAGCCAATGTGGTTGGGTTAGTTTGGTTAGTTATCGACTTAAAAAATATTGTTGGATATGTGACCAGAATACATAAAAACTTTTTGTTGATTAAAAGTTAGATACAAATGGAATTGTGTCCGTAAAAGATTTTTTAACAAATCCGCTGTCACTCGCTTCCTTAAACAAATAAGAACTGATTTGTTAGCTTAAGCTAAGTAAGCCCTGGGAATACGGACCACTCAGAAGACGTAGAGTGTGACAGAACAGTACAATCAACTGTTAGATAAAAAAAGTGCATATTTTCTCTTGAATGTACTATTCGGGGAAAACCAATTCAAATTCAAATTTAAGAAACTAAACAAATGCTCCTGGTTTACTAAATAATTTGAATACAAAATCACGACAACTTGGCTGAGATACAGAGTCTGACGCGTTCCTGGAATGTTGGAGATTGTATTTTCACAATTCACTTGCAGACTAACATTACCATTTATTGATTAGCATGCAGGGATGAAAAACTCTGAGGGGTGTGACAATCTCCACTATTCTGATTAATGCTGGTGTTAACTGACTCGGTCTTTTTAATCAACACAAGAGGTTGATTTACAGAATTCAGTTGATAAATGTTTCAGAGTAAGACTTGTTGAATTCTATTCGCAACCGTGACCATATCCTCGTAAGACCCCTCTTCGACACCTGTGAACAAAAAGTTATATGTTTACAATTGCCCAGTTATTCATTCTTTAGTTGCAAATTGAAACTCCAACCCAATGTCTATCTTTTTGGGCAAACACCCGAATTCACATAATAGCCTAAAGGAAGCTACAATATTGAATGGTCTTATAATCTAGTTAAGAACATTACCCAGGGTCTTAGGAGAATATACCCACCTCTCCGACCCCTCACAGATTATGACCAGAAAAGCAGTTAGAACAGACGTTGAGGAATTTCAAATGGTCCCCATTTAACCATTCCATATCTTTGTACCAAGCATACTCTCTCTATGTTTCAAGTTTAGTTTAATGTTCACATCTTTATTGCAATGCCAAACTCTAGCCAATTGCCCAGTAACATCATTAAATTTGATGAAATGTTACGCTAGTTTTTGCGTCTTTCTTGGCTTTTCTATTCTATTTGAATTCCTCCATTGACATGCTATCTCTACAAATCTTCGAATTGGTAGTTGATGTTTAATATCTTTGTATCGTCTTGGTTTAGACATAAATATTATCATTTTATGACAACGTCGGTGATCGCCTAGGCCGAAAAGTAATATTGTGTAAAAGTTTTTGTTCACAAATACATGGCGTTCAAGGTTCGTGTCCGTCTGTCGACCATCTGGTATATACGTGAGTCACACCAGGTGACTCCGGCAATCGTGTTTTTTTTACGAGGTTTCCTGTCGGTTTTTCAAGGACAGTGTGAAATTGACAATCCGTCGTCATACGAGTACGACGTTAAAAACCCCTCCAAAAAACAACAACAAACGAACAGAAAGATGGCGAAAGCCTACACGTAAGGGGATTAACTGTCTTATCGGAAGAGCGCAGATTCCCACCTCTTTCGATAGACTTAAGAATTAATGAGAGAACATTCTCGTCAATGGACACCCATCGTCTAGTTAGTCCGGTGTCCGATAATGTTACAGGGTATTTCATTACGGGCGTCTTTTTATAGCAATAGATCTTTTGTGGTTGGCTACTCATTCACAATAAAACACACTCAGATATTTGAATAAAACAGGGAATCTTGAGATGAACAAACGCGCGTGATATGATGGAAACATATTGAAGAAGTAGTTTAAAAACTCTATTTAAATGCTTTACAATTTATTGCATAAGCATACAAATGGAGGACATGTGAAATACTAAAATTGTAACTGGTTATCATAGATAGAGTTTTCAAGATGGAGCTGTTTGAAATGCTTGGCTAGGAAATGATGTGTCATATAGCAAGTCATATATTTGACATCTTGACATGAAAACCCCATTTACAGACAAACCCCATTACAGATAATCGAACTCCTTAAAATAATCACTGTTTTATGGGTACTATAATATCTTTTAGTTCTTATGAACCGTATATCTTATAAATGTACCAGTGTACCAACGATTCCTGAACGTATCGTAGCGTAGTTTATCAATGATTTAATCAATATTCTGAATTACATTAAATAAGCGCCTGTCGGATTTAACTTTGACATGTTCTCATTCGTCATGTTGGAGATTCTCAATTCGGGAATTTTTTCTTTTGAAATAAGGGATTCAAGGAATGCATGGACACGTCGCTGTTTGATTCAGGGTTGCATTTTTGGTTTGGTTTCCAGCAACTGATAAACGTGTTAAAGTTGTTTTTTTCGGCGTTTGTAAAGTAATCTATCAAACTCGGATAAAAATGGATAGTATGCTATCGAGACATGCAGTTCACTTGGCTAGCTTTCATGCAACTAATAAGCTTGTTAATGCCGTGTATGGTTTATTCAATGCGGGTTTTGTAAATGAACCTATCATTGTATAGATAGGATTACATCAAGACGTCGTCTTGTAACTTTGATTGTCGACCAAATGATAAAAAATAAAAATGTCGTTAAGGTTATACGGCTCATACAATAGCTCTTCGTAAAATAGATTTTCACCTATGTATTGGCTTTTAAAAATACATCAATGTGATTATCAACGATGCCGCACCTTGTAGTCTTTTAAGCAAACAAACGACATCACCTAAGAAAAGCGTAGTCAATATACAACAGTTGGCTAAAACTGAATCACACAAAATTAATCCAAAGGCCAGACTTTTTCCTGATATGTTGAGATAAGCCACATTTAATCACAACAGACGAGGAACAGACATCGATTGACTTTCTCTGTTTATGGGCAGAGAGTCTTAGATCATCTTCAATTACAGATGGCTCAGCTACAAGGGTTCATATTGGAGCTGCAATATCACTACATATAGTTGTAATACTGAACTATAAATGTAATTAGCCCAAGTGTAATTGGTTGAACCAAGATGTCAATCACTCACTAGAGACAGAATTGACAGCCGTTATAATGAAATCAAAAATAAGTCACGCAATAAATCTTGTTGGATTTAAGGCGGATCCAATTGTAGTCGAGGGAAGAACTAGAACTGAAAATGTGCGAATTGCAGTTAAAGAAAAGTATGAAACAAAGTTAAAGAGAGAAGACGACTCTATTGGACACTACCAATTCCACTTTATGCCAGTCTGTTTATGAAAAAGCTATATAATGTAAAAAGCAACCTTCCCCAAGGTTTTGCAAAGTTCATATGTGTTACGGCCCCACTTGCGTCAATGAAAATAGAGAATAAAGAACATAACACCCCATTAGTACATTGAATGAAACAATCTAAATTATATACTAGAATGAGTCAACATTAAATTTTTAATAACTTAGCCATAAAGATGTCAATCTATCCCTCACGACAAGGGAAAGGGCAAAATAGGTTTAAAGTTGTAGGATCTTTGGTAACTGATTTAAAAATATGTCGTTTGAGTCACTGTACTGGAAGTTAACTTTGCATTATCCATAAGTTAATACTTATGGTTGTTGGTTTAACCAATCTGCCAAACGAATGAAAGAAATCTTAGTGTGGAAACAGCCGAGTGACGGAGATATGTGAACTGTTAGAGCCAGCCTGTTTTATTATTTCATTAGCGTAAAGCAGATTGCCAAAAATACCTACATTAGTCTCGGAATTTCGTAGGAGAATGCACAATGTAACTTATATATGGGATTACAATATACAGGGATATAAATCTCAGCCTTATCCTGGTTCAATCCATATAAACTAAGGTACTCGGTATTGTTCTGATTCGTCCGTTTCCGTAGAGATTGCGGAAAACTGGTGAGCCTGACAGTTGTCAATGCGCAGGTGCATTACTATGGCGATATATAGCTCATGAGAGTCTTCCTTCTTCACGATTTTTTTGGTTGTTTTAAAGGTCCGCAAAAACATATAAATATTGGACATATACGGAATATGAATATATAAGAACGATCATTAACTTCTGCTCTATTGATATTCAATGTCAGTTAGGCGGAAAAAACAAATATAATTGAATCCATTCACGCCCGCAATAACAAAAAATGTATTATTTGCTTGATTTTCGCAGTTTTTGCAGTCTAAAAACAATAATCGAAGTATTAATTTATCTGAATTGTGAATGAAACTTGACACGCATAAACATCTCTTTGCCAGAGTAACAGGGGTTGACAAGGGGGGAATAAAAAACTGCCTTAGCGGTTTGAGACACCAAAAGAGTCCCGATCGCCTTTTCTTCCTTCAATCGGCCACAATTTTTTTTATCCACGAATACAAGGTTTTTCTAGTCCGGCATTTGATCGTGTTTTGACCCAAATGCCCTTTCTTCCAGTTATAAAAATACTTTCTACGGAATTAAAGATAGTCGTTTATATGTATTTAATTCTTTTTTTCTGGAAAGCATGCAGCTGTAACATGGAAATATTAAACTATGAATTCGAGTAATTTTCGTCCAACGCCACTGCCTTCTTCGTTTGCAAACCGGTATAGCATCTCGCCAGTTCCCGCGCTCCGCGATAGAGTTCGTGATTTCATTGGCAATTCAAGGTTAAAGCTAAATCACTGTATTTTGTAATACCAGGTATGAACAATACTGTGTAAAGTATCTGTCAGCCCGGGTATAAACAATACTGTGTAACGGATTTACCTCTCGAGGAAACAATACTGTTTTTTCCATCTGGATATAAACAATACTGTAGAAAGCTTCGGTTAGTTTGGGCATAAACAATACTGTATAAAGTTTCGGTCAGTCAAGGTAAAACAATACCGTGTACAGTTTCTCTCAGTCTTTGTATAAAATAAACTGTCCTAAATTTGCATCGTTTGGGGAATAAACATGCAATGTTATGAACAGTTGTGTCAGTCTGGGTATAAATAATTATCTGGGTGTCTGTGTGTGGGAGGGGTGTGGGGGGTTCGTACACATAAACATTGAGTTATGTGCGGACTAAACAACATCACAAATTCAAATGATTTGTGGTTAATATGTCAATGTGTTTCCTTAGAGATAATAAGATTTAAGCAGCATGTGCTATGCTTAATTCTTCATTAAATAATAACACGTCTAATATATGTGACAGGCTGTGTGTATATACCTTTTAAATTGTCTTTCTCTACAATATAAATGTATTTTAAACTTTACTCACTTAACAAAATATAGTAATTTTTTACACACACGGTGTACAAAAGAATGATTGTAGTATCAGCTTACTATCAAATATTGTCATGCCGATGAAATTGCGTTCAATCTTCCAAATTTTCATACAATATGGTATCAGGGGAACCTTTCGGACGTCTCTTCCCTCCGAACTTCTCCTCTCCTAGGACATTTTCACCAAAAATACATCTCCTTCCAAAACATTTGCCCTTGCACATTCAAATTGGTAATGCCATCTGTTCCCCAACGATGTTTCCCATGTTTCACACTAGGGGTCAACATCCCAAGACTGGTTTGTGGTTGTGTACCGTATTGTCATATATGTAGTTATATGATAATTTTTGTGTCTTTTAGAAAGTGAAGATTAACAGTATTTTCGTTAATTTGGGATAACGCTTTCTTAGTCTGAACCGATTCCAGTTGAGAAAATTTTGCAGGTTGAAACCCGTCCGAGGATCAAACCACGACCCTCAGAGTTAGGCACCGAATTGCCAGCAGTAAATGCAGGCCACTTAGACCACTCAGCCACCCGGCCTTCTACAAAATAGAAGGTTAGTCTGCTGGATCGAGTCTAGGTAGTGAATGTCCGCAACCTAGACTCCAGCTGACTAACTTTCTATTTTGTAAAAGGCAGCGTGGCTGAATGGTCTAGGTGGCCTGCGTTATAGTGAAACTAGTGTTAATCTTCACTTTCTAAAAGACACAAACATTATTCATAGCTATAATATTGTTTTGTACAGAATTGTTAGTTTACTTATTTGATGTTTCATAGCCAAGGAAATATCATTTTCTCCATATCCATGGTTACAGGACAAAATGATATGTATGTGTTGTTCTGAATGGAGTTGTAGATCATTTATGATATGTGTTCTTCTTATTGCTAAATATTTATAATGTTTATGATTCTAAACTTTTGTTTTTATTTACCAGCTTGAAATGGTCAAAGATGAGTGCAGCCAGGTGAGTCTACTTGTATTTTGTGGTTACAATGTACTCATAGGTTCAACCCTTCTAATTAGCGGCGGCATTCGGCAATGTCGTCGTAAAAACTGCCGTAAATTCAAGCGGCGTTGGCAAAAAATTGCCGTCACAGAAGTAAAGGCTGATCTACACTGAATGATAGAGTTTGACTCAAGAGGCCAGTTTCCGGAAATGATTATTTTTAATAAATACAAAACAAGAAAGAGAATCAAAAATAAAAACAACCCACACTTTATAATTTACATGAGACCGTCACGAAAGCTCTTTAGAAAGTGCTTAAATGTTATTTTAAATAGCTACATGTACATGTACAAGTAGACATGAATGTGCAAACGATAAGCCTTTGTTGTAGTTGTTGCCTAACCTAATTTTTAGCCAATAACAACATGATACATAGTCATGTGTTATTAATCAACCAATCAGCTACATGATTCCTCACTGACCTATAAATATTCATCCATTTTGCTGAAGTTGAATCTAGTGAATATACTTTCGTTTTAGTATGAAGATTTAAACAAGGCATTGGTTATAACTCAATAACTCATTGTGCTATTTTCTATCTTAAATCAATAAACAAAACATTACTTTATAGTTAGTCAAATACTTCCTGAAACATGAATGTGGAGACCATCTAGGAGACTGGCGCTGGTTGGCTTGCATTTTGTCAATAGCATACAGTATATGATGTCGGACATGTTTTAAACATTTGAGGTTTTTTTAAAAGACCATTTTTATTCAATTTCCTTTTGCTTTTAAGTGAAGACAAGCAAAATGTTCTCTCTTTACATTAAACAATAAATTATTAATACAAATAGCAGTATAGTGTAAAGTGCCACTTGAGCAGTGAGATACATTTTTATTAAAGCCCCTATAGAGAAAGAAATTGAGCAATGAGTTTACATTGTACATGGATTTCATCGTTTGTATACCATAGCGTTTATCATTTTATTCACTTCACTTTATAATATTAATGGGATAATCCATACGATATCATATAAATTTAATCATGCATGCAAATTTTATTTTTAACAAGGCATTTCTTAAAACAATGTTTTTTTCATAAAATGCCGTCGCATTGACGTGGTAAGTCAGTTTTGCAACGGCATTTTTTTGCCATGGTAAAAGTGTGGATCCGTCTTTGACTCACTGGCCCATGCCTAGTGGTGAGCATGTTAGCCATCTGATCCTCCTTCAATGTACCTCCTAAGGGGAGGGGACCCTCCATTTATGAACCTCCGTGAACCTCCCTTATAATAAACAGTCACACGATCTGGCTCTGGCAAAGGGTGTTTTAACTCTTTCGGCGCCAAAGTCAACTATAGTCGACACCGCAGAAGAGCGCCAAAGTCGACTATAGTCGACATTTTGCATTACCTGGTTATCTGACCTTGTTAGCATAGTTGCCTCTAGGTGTCGCTAGCTACGAGTGCACTTTCGTGAAGAAAGGGGAATTTCCGATCAGTAACCATTTTTGCTTTGGCTATATTTGGCATACCCAGTAAACCCTCAGAGCAACAGTTTAGTGAGAGAAAAAACCCAAATACTATTGTTAAAACAATATTTTTTATAAAATTATGGAAATTCAAGATGGCCGCCAAGGTCACAT
>JAQQZZ010146471.1:0-12819 GCA_030265115.1 Mopalia vespertina | reverse complement strand
AAATTCGCTTCCCTCCAAATTATATATGTTTAGAAGGTATCACAGTTTTGTCTGTCAATTTCGCAGGGTGGTGTGTACGTGGAGCAGTTGGTAGAGTGGTACTGTGGGGGTAAAATCATTATGTTGACAGTCGTCTTGGAATGTGTGGTCATCTCTTATGTTTACGGTAAGGTATAACATTCTACCGAAAGAAAATTGTGTATAATCTATATGTATAATCTATTATCTGTTATCTCTTAACTCAATATGGTTAGGAGGGAGCTTCCTGTTTTGCCAAGTTTCTCAGACACGAAGCCGATCTGTTTGCAATGCCTTTGTATTGCGCCCTGTGATTGTACTGTCTTCCTTGGTGCCGGAGGGGACAACACTAAAGAAATTTTTTGCCAACTGAGATAAAAAAAAACTTTGAGAGTGGCGTTTAAAATGCACCAATCAAGCAGTCAGTCAGTGGGAACTATAGTCTTTACAGACATGAATGTTTCGTTGTCTTCTACTGGACTTGTGAGTACCTCGTTCAAAGTCCGTCCCTATGGTTTAAATACCCTTCTTTCAGATGGTGGGTGCAGCTGTATGACTGAAAGGGAAAACTGCCATATTGTTTAAGCGATGCTACTCTCTATAATAAAATGCATACAGGTAAAACGGGCATCATTTTTTGTATGTAATTGTGCTCTCTAATTTTCTAATCGAGCTATATCAATTTTATAATTGGATCTTAAACATTATATATTGCTTACACTACTATGACAGGCGAAGTGTTTAAATATTCTATATTTACTTTCCTTGTTTAAAATATAAATTTCTTGTCCATAATTTATAGTTTTCATTGCATAGACTTTTATTTATATTCTATATTTAAAATATATGTGCAGTATTTTTATATATTTGCTGTAAAAGTTTTTATATGTATGCGATGATTTGGATTTATATGCATGAATATTTATTTGTCTTCAAAACGAACTTAAGTTTGTTTATTGCCAAAGTGCATTATGGGATATCCTAATGGTTCAGCCATTGATAAATGTTACGCGAAATTTCATTGGATTATATCAAACAGTCATCCAATGAAATCTCGCCTTATGAATGTCTTTGGTTAAATTATTATATTTCCCAGAATGCAATTTTACAACATAAATTTTAAACTGTTTCATGAACAAATATAAAAATGTGGACAATAAATATATAAATTCATGAACAAATATAAATATGTAGACAATAAATATATATAAATGTGTTGAATGCAAATGCTAAATTTTAGAACATAAATTACAAATATATAATTAAAATATAAATTTGTTGAATGCAAATGCAGAAATTTAAAACATATATTACGTTTTTATTCAAACATATTAAATTTTTCAAACAAATATAATTTATTTAATATTGAAACACTTCGCCTGCCATACACGTCTGCTTTCCTTATAACACGGTTTATTTTTTTTTTATTAATCTCCGTAAGAAATAATTTACATGTTAATATGTGCAATCTTATACGTTGAACATAACTTTTTGCCCGTTGGTGAGTATAGTTAGGCTTTATTCCTGTCCTACCAACAACAATGAATATATAATTTGATTGATTGATTGATTGATTGATTGGGACGCTTGTCTTCATACATCAGTTTAATCCACTTTTGTCCTGGATGGAAAACACTTTAAATGTAACAGAAAACAAACAATAAAAAGAACAGGAAAGCGCAAACTCAAATGCATGATCCTACTTCAGATCGCCTGTCTCTAAGCTCTGAGAGCCCCGACTCATCCACATTGGAATCTGCTCCCAACAATCTACTTCAGATCGTCTTGTCCCTAAACTCTGAATGCCCCGACTCATCCACATTGGAATCTGCTCCCAACAATCTACCTCAGATCGCCTTGTCCCTAAACTCTGAGAGCCCCGACTCATCCACATGGGAATCTGCTCCCAACAATCTACTTCATATCGTCTTGTCCCTAAAGTCTGAGAGCCCCGACTCATCCACATGGGAATCTGCTCCCAACAATCTACCTCAGATCGCCTTGTCCCTAAACTCTGAGAGCCCCGACTCATCCACATTGGAATCTGCTCCCAACAATCTACTTCAGATCGCCTTGTCCCTAAACTCTGAGAGCCCCGACTCATTCACATTGGAATCTGCTCCCAACAATCTACTTCAGATCGCCTTGTCCCTAAACTCTGAGAGCCCCGACTCATCCACATTGGAATCTGCTCCCAACCATCTACTTCAGATCTCCTTGTCCTTAAACTCTGAGAGCCCCGACTCATCCACACGGGAATCTGCTCCCAACCATCTACTTCTGACCGAACAACGTTGGTGTTGTCAACAAAACGTTCAATTCTATAACTATGGTTGTGCTATCTAGGTTAAGTTTTACTAATAGATACACCTTCACACTTAACTCAGTTAAATGTCCATAGCTATACCACCCCATGTCTACATATGAGTTGATTTAAACTAGGATTTTACAAATATATTGAGAAAAGCCCAAATTCAACTGGTCAGTATGTAAACCCTCTTTTAATTGGGTCATTAGGGCGAAAAGGAAGGGATAAATGATAAATAAGTATTAGCGACATCAAATAAGGATGAAAAAGGATAGTCAAGTATTTATATTAAAACTGTTCCTAATTGGAGGTGTCTTGTCGCATCTGGTCAACTGGGGTTAGATTGTCGAACACAGGTCTCATTAGGACAGGTGATCAATATCAATATAGAGTTATAAAAGAAGCAATTTAAAGCATAAACGTTTTTTCAATTTGTAATTGTTTAATACAACATGAGGCCTGCTACAGTCGTTGTTTTTCTATTAGTGTCCTGGGCTTGTTGTTTGACAGAGGCCAGGCATATTCGCTTTGACACCAGGCTGGACAAACGAAGTAGCAGTAGCGAAAGTAGTGCAGTTGAAGGCGAGACACTTGTCCAAACAGATGGGGATGATGACAGTAGTGATAGCAACAGCAGAAAGAGACGAAGCAGTAGCAGTAGCAGTGAAAGCGACAGCTCGGAAGAAGACACTGCAGCAGCTGGCACTGTAAACACGGCCACTGGAGCAACAGCTGTTGAGACCAGTGACAGCGATAGTAGTGACAGCGACAGCAGAAAGAGACGAAGCAGCAGTAGTAGCAGTGAAAGCGACAGCTCGGAAGAAGACGTGGCAGCAGCTGACACTGTAAACACAACAGCTGTTGAGACCAATGACAGCGACAGTAGTGACAGCAGCAGTAGTGACAGCGACAGCAGAAAGAGAAGAAGCAGCAGTAGTAGCAATGAAAGCGACAGCTCGGAAGAAGACGCTACAGCAGTTGACACTGTTAACACGGCCACTGGAGCAACAGCTGTTGAGACCAGTGACAGCGACAGTAGTGACAGCGACAGTAGTGACAGCAGAAAGAGACGAAGCAGCAGCAGTAGCAGTGAAAGCGACAGCTCTGCAGAAGACGTTGCAGTAGTTGACACTGTTAACACGGCCACTGGAGCAACAGCTGTTGAAACCAGTGACAGCGACAGTAGTGACAGCGACAGTAGTGACAGCAGAAAGAGACGAAGCAGCAGCAGTAGTAGTGAGAGCGACAGCTCTGAAGAAGACGTTGCAGCAGTTGACACTGTTAACACGGCCACTGGAGCAACAGCTGTTGAGACCAGTGACAGCGATATTAGTGACAGCAGCAGTAGTGACAGCGACAGCAGAAAGAGACGAAGCAGCAGTAGTAGCAGTGAAAGCGATAGCTCGGAAGAAGACACTGCAGCAGTTGACACTGTAAACACGGCCACTGGAGCAACAGCTGTTGACACCAGTGACAGCAGCAGTAGTGACAGCGACAGCAGGAAGAGACGAAGCAGCAGTAGTAGTAGTAGTAGCAGTGAAAGCGTTAGCTCGGAAGAAGACGCTGCAGCAATTGACACTGTAAGCACAGCTACTGGAGCAACAGCTGTTGACACCAGTGACAGCAGCAGTAGTGACAGCGACAGCAGGAAGAGACGAAGCAGTAGTAGTAGCAGTGAAAGCGACAGCTCTGAAGAAGACGCTGCTGCAGCCGACACTATAAACACGGCAACTGGAGCAACAGCGGTTGAAACCAGTGACAGCGACAGCAGTGACAGCAGAAAGAGACGAAGCAGCAGTAGTAGCAGCAGTAGCAGTGAAAGCGATAGCTCGGAAGAAGACGCTGCAGCAGCTGACACTGTAAACACGGCCACTGGAGCAACAGCTGTTGAGACCAGTGACAGCGACAGTAGTGACAGCGACAGCAGAAAGAGACGAAGCAGTGAAAGCGACAGCGAAGAATCTGAGAATGGTTTGTTTTTTTTCCTTTTATCAACTCCCACCCCACCCCCTTTTGAAACCGCAGTGGCCTTATCTTTGATTGTGTCATGAATCGTTATGATAGGTAGACAACCTGATATCACTTGCACACAGCCATAACTTATGCTTGTATCATATCTGCTTGGAAATTTAGTCAAATGACTAAACTCCAATTTAGTACAAATATATGCTTACAATATTATTGCATAAAAGCCAGTTATATATATTGTAATATGTTATTATCTATACTTTACAACAGTTACAGTCTGTAAGGAGGTCGATCTGAGATTCTGTTTGGAAGGTGTGTCTACGTGTGAGAGACTTGATGGTATGGTCGCCAACGGGTTTTCTTGCACAGGTTCCGCTGTTTGCTGCGATCTCTCAGGGGCTGTGTGAAACAACATATAACAAGCTTGTAAAACAAATAAATATAGACATTCCACTTTCTTGTGCTTCTCTATTGTTGTTAAGTATAGCTGTCCTTTTTTCCGTATGTTTGCGTCATTATGCAGAGGACTGTAAAAGTGTCACTGTCAGTTAACCGGATGTCCACTGATTGGTTTATGTTTTATTAGCATACAATGGTATTAAAACCCTTAGTAAAGAGGATTTTTATTGTGCCCTTCTGTCGCCCAGCGTGTTGAAAGGTGGTCTGTGGTAAACATACCAATGTAGCGCTCATGAGTTCAAAACCCGCCTGTAATGCAACATCGCGTATAAAATGGAATTGTGTCGCTTACGGAAGAGATTGCGTGAAACCTCACACACGCAATGAAAAGTCCTAATTTAAGTGACAAGACCTAGGGTGCGTCATTAAACGCGAAATATACGAGACAGAGTGGCTCTGTGAGTGACAGTGTATAAATAAACCAATCGATGCTGTTTTGGCACATGGCTAAACAAAAACGCCGTCAGTATTTCAAAAGTATTACTTCCATATATATCTAGGGCCTAACAACAAGGAGCTATTCATTTTTAACAAAACGTGCTTTCAATGCTTGTATAATAAAATTCAAAAATATGTTTTTATTTAAGGACGAAAAAGCTTTTGATTAACCCATACCAGTATCAACTGAGTGTGGCCAACAAATAAACATAGCAGCATGCTTTCATTTCATTAATGGACCAGAAGTATATAGAGTGAAAAGGTTTAGAATAGCAAACAGCATATGGCAACTGGTGCCGGCACGACGAGACACAATTGTGTATTGAAATATCAGTGCATTACTGATAAATTTACGAAACCTTTCAAAGCTTAAGTAAAGATCTTTTTCTAATCAGACGAACACATTAATTGGTCTATTTTTTTTTATAATAAAAGAGAATTTCGAAACACTAAACAACTTGTTAATTGCAAACCTCTGGAAAGGTTCATATCTCTACAGCGATAATCTAGAAGCACTTGTTTTGTTGGGACAGTTGCCCACAATTTTGATGTCGACGGGTTCGTGGATAGATAGGCTCATCATTGAGTGCACCTATATAGATAATGGACACAATTTGCTGAAAGCTGACGTTTTGAGTAAGGAGTGAGGAGTAATGATGTGTTCAAAGTTTCGAAAAGCGTTTCTCTCAAAGGTCGTGTTTACTAAATGGAGGTTATTCGACAAGGACATGTGTAATCCGTTCAATATCATTCTAGACGGAGGCGCGTTAATTAACACAATATAGATTTTTGACCATGGTTTCACTTGCGAAAAGTCCGTCACTCACGTTAGTACTGGTATTCAAATCAGTTAGCTTTTCGCTGCAGATGCACATACATATGTTTAATTACACATGCAAAACTTCACGAGTCTTTCTCTTTAAGTCAAGTCGTAAGGCGACAAGGCAGTGCCTGGAAGCTAACTTATAAAGCTGGTTCCAGTTGGAATTATTCATTTTCAGTAACTATTGTATGCTGATATGAAACTAATTACGGTACTTTACCGAAATTGTTATATAAAATCATTTAAGTGTGTGATTCATGTATGCCAAGAAGGCCAGTCAACATGTACGCTAGCCACTGTATACATCAATCTGTTTCTTAATAATGAAATGAACTTTGTAGAAGTTGGCTTAAGTTACAAAACACCTTTTGTTCCATAAATGATACAGTCAAAGTTAAAGGAACAGATATGAGAACTATCTCAAGATTATGTAAACGGAACATCTTCTATTCCAAAAATGTACTAGTCAAAATGTCAGGAAGTTATTTCAAAGACCACTGGCAAGCTAGCCAAAGGGCAGGCCTACCATGATTCGTGCATGCATATGGCTACTTAAATTCCTCAGGGCGCAATTACAGGTGAATTATTTGAGCTAAACACTCCACGGCGCATTTGAGATGTCGATCCCTCGTAAATCTCCGCCGTTTAGTATTCAATTATCTCATAATTGTGACTACATAGTGACAAATATCGGCGACCTAATCTGCTGATTGTAGACAAATAAAGGCAATGTTAGGTACAAGGTTCCAGATACGATAATCATGGTTAATGCATAAAATCAAACAGCGTAAGACCCACTAGCCGAGGGAGGTACATGTCAAGTATAGATTGATTGTCTTAATTAGCACTGGAGGAACATAAATTGCCGAAGAGAACAAAACACTTCACATTGTATGGTTATTTGAGTATGGATATTACTGTCGGATACTCATAAAGTCCATTAATTGAAATACCATTTGCTTCGGCGTTAAACACCAATCAACCAGCCAATAAGTCTACAAATCAATCAATCAATCAATCAATCAATCAATCAATCAATCGATCAATCAATCAACCAATCAATCTACAAATCAATCAATCAAACAATCAATCTACCAACCAATTAATCAACCAATCAATCTATCAATCAATCTACTAATCAATCAATCAAACGGGATTAGTGTGTGTCACAAAATAACTGTTTAAAAGTCACATCGATCTTGTATTTTTAAGACGACAGTTGAAATATTCTTAACGTGTTATCAATAAACTTTGATCAATAAAGTAATTGCTTCTTAATACATTTAATAACTTTCAGGTCTGTCTTTTTCAAATAATTTGTTTGATATTATGTCAATAATAATGGTGCTCTGGATGGGATGAGCAATTCTAAGCATACATCTTTACTTATGTTTTAAACTGTTGTGTGACTATGATGTAAATCTTCTTCTGAATGGTGTTATTTAAATAGGTTATTTTGGCGATTTTAATGTTTACATATTAATTTTTTTATAATATTACATGGAGAAAAATTCCGCTACAATGGGCACATCAATAATTCAAATGATGATTATGATGACGACAAATTCCTTCATGTTCACGCCACATTAAAATACCCATGAATGGGCCTAAATCAATGAATCCATCTGGGCCACACACATAAGTTGTCTTCGCGGGTGTGGTTTTTACCAGGTTTCATTCGGGTTTTTCCACTATGTTTAAGTAGGCACATGCAGTGCGAAGTGGACAATCCGTCGTCACATTATAAAAATACCCTTGAGTACGATGTAAAACCCCAATCTAAACTATTATAACAAATAGCAGTCGCCTTCGCGGAACCAGGCTGTGTCTACCCTGCTCATCACTAATTTGCGCCTACATGTAGGCCTTATATTCATGACCTCCCATCTGAAAAAAAATATTCACACGTGGCATGTTGTACCCAATCCAAACGTAGTTCGTTCGGAGCCACCTTATCTCCTTGAAAGTTATATAGAAGATAAATTTATTTCTAAAAACAAACTGTTGACAGCTATTACAATATATGGTTTTTTGGTGAGAAAATAATGCCACATTTTTCTACATTCAGTAGATGTGGTTATTTAAGTTGTGCAGATGGTCATTTGGTAATGTAGCGGATGTAAAAAAAGGTCTATTTTGACACATTTGTTATACTCCCTGCAGAAAAATTGCGTTCTGGTTGATTGATGGTTTGTTTGATTGGGATGTTACGTACTCAAGTGTATATATTTCACTTTTATGACGATGGATTATCCATTTCACACTGTTCCTTGCTTAAAATACTGCGGCAAACCGATTGGAAACCTCGGAGCTACATCGTGTGACATTTTATAAACATGATGGTCGACAGACGGACTTGAACCAGTTAGCAATAAACCTGGAAGTAGGATTAGTATGCCGATTTGCTTACCACCATGCCACGGCCTCGGACCCTGCATGCGGAAGTAGAAATGGCCATCATACAGATGGGAGTCTACAAGGACATTGTATCACTTAACAACCCTGTGCAGTGAAGGGCAAAGATTTTCTCTAGTGATATTAATGACAAAAAAAATAATATATCGATTATTTGCAGGTGTAAAACTATTAGGGAACTGTTTTCCTTGCGTTTGTTGCTCGTCACACAAGTTTGTTTAAATTGAAAAATCTGCCAAATCAAGATACTTAGTCATAAACACAATACGGCTGGAGTAATTAGTCAAAACAACTTCATTTCAAGGTAACTAATGTTTTGCTGGATATAATAAAAGCAAAGAATATGTGGTTTTAACTTTCTTATACAAAATAATGCTGTAACAATTAATGTTGTGGTAAAATTAGTGAATAGTGTATAGTTACAAACAATAATGTATTTTCAACTTTTTTTCGACATTTCTCTAACAGATAATATAACAAGTCTTCTGAGTATTTAAGTCGTAATATGCAAACACCCGTTGTAGAAAATCAGCCTTAGCTGATCTTTCTCTTCTCTTGAAAACCGTACTATCTATTATCCCAATCAAAATATCTGTTACTGAATCGAATAAGACATTGTGGTGCCTTATATAATACCTGTACATAATAAAGAAACCTTAACAATTTAAATCAGTAATATCACCAAAATATTAATTTAATAAATACAACTAAAGCATAATAATCCGCAACAACCAGCATATCCAAAAAACTAAAAAAGACCACTAGAAAAACGACTTTACTGCCATGTGAGATGATTGTCCTAATTAGGGGACATATGGTTCTTGCTTTTTATTGCCGTGCATGTTGTTTTACTTATACTATACCATTCAGATAGTATAATTTCAGGTTTCACGAGATCTCACCAAAATCCCGAGGCGAACCATTAAGGACTTCGTCTCAAAACTATCCCATCTTTTACTGGGATTTTTATCATTTACGGCAATTTAGATGAAGTAGCAACATTTAACAAGTAACTTTTACATAGTGAAAAAAGGCAACAACAAAAAAAGAACACTGAAGGGAAAATAAGCGAGATCAATAAGCCTGGTTGATTGTATATAGTAGTTTTAGTAAGTGGTCTATTCAATAAGCTCTCTAGAAAATGTGTTCGTTGTAGGAAACACGTGTGTGTCAATGAACTCTGTCCCGTTTTACCATTGAAACCAATTAAGAGGGTTTTAATATAACGGTCGTTACTCTACTTTTCGTTTAAAAATCTGACTACATTATTAGCAAAACGTATGAGGGGAACTGTTAGATATGACAATCAATACAGTGAAAAGACAGTACCCCATCTGTTAATAAAATAATACGGTCTGTAAAAGGCTATTACGCAATGAGTTGCTAAATATTCAATATAATTTTAATGTAATCATTTCTTACTATACATTTTTAGAAGTTTATTAGAGTTTCTATTGCAACGACACCAAATATCGACATGATGGCGTTAATGGCGTTCTGGTGCTAGAAAAATTCAATAACTGCTGTCATAGATGTATATATGCCACACTAGTAGGGGGTACCGAATCATTTCATGTCTGACAGTTAAACGATCTACAATGAATCTGGCGGCATTTTCCTGTATATGTATAGTGGTGGCCATTGCCAGTATTCCCACTGAAGGCAACGATCTGCATGAGGAGCTGAAAGATGGCAGGGATGAGTTGCGACAAATTGATGGCTTGATTGGCTTCATTAATGCTCAGAGTAGGCGACGACGAAGCAGTGAGAGTTCTGGATCGGACAGCTCCAAGAGTTCTGACAGCTCAAACAGTTCTGGCAGCGACAGTTCTGATAGCGACAGTGACGAGAATAATAACACCCCAAAAGGTTGGTCATATTTATTATACAAAGTTAAATTGTTCTCGTCACAAAGAAAACCCACTGTTACATGATCTCATACAACAATAGTTTGCAGTTAACGCCTCTTTGAACAATACCTTCCAAAACTGATAAGTATTGATTAACTAGTACGGTAGTATGGTCATTCCTGATGATGGTTTAATAAACCGAAATATAGAAACTTAACATGCGTATCTTGTCGTTTCTCGGAGTTGTGTCTTTGGTCTACTAGTACGGTAAATCAACTTGTTTATTGTAATGAAAGAAAAGTTGCTTACCTCCACTGAGATTCGAACTCGGGTCTCTAAAATCTTACAATATTCAGCATTTCCAGATATTATGAAATGTATGATTGTCTGACAAATCAAGGAAACAAATGTAATAGTTATGTCGCAGCAGTTAAAATTCATTGATCACAGGTGGCTGACATATGATCAACCATTATTTGTCGTTCTATTTTAGCGCATTTCTGCTACACAATTGTAATTATGTTGAGCAAATTTAACTTATGGTAGACAGTATAGTTGATTGTGTTTTATTATTTCAGTTTGCAGTGAGGCAACTGGGCTATTCTGTCTGGACAGCACAACGGTGTGCGTCCAGCTGTCGGGGAAGGTCGCAGGTCAATTGAACTGTAAAACGGGCTCGGTGTGCTGTCAACTGTAATAACACAGAAACTCTGTCAAATAAAGTCATAACGTAATCTTGTCTGTTTTATTTGTACTGATATTCACAGTTTCGAAACGCCTGTTGGTTATCTCGTCCCATGCGTATTTCTTCCTTTGGGCTGAATTGAGGTGATGAGTTCGTTTACTACATTGTTATAAAGTTACACGGTCCCCTGTCTTACCGCTATAAAATACGAATGAATGTTTTACTTTTAATGTTGGTATTTCGATATTGAAAAAGAAATCCGGCTAAAATTGGCGCTGTGAAAATATTGCTTAGCTTCTTTCGGGTGTTAAAAGAAAAAGTCAGCGTTTTGTGCCGTTTATCCCACCAATGATACTGGA
The DNA here is from genome assembly GCA_030265115.1 of Mopalia vespertina. Classification (NCBI taxonomy): domain Eukaryota; kingdom Metazoa; phylum Mollusca; class Polyplacophora; order Chitonida; family Mopaliidae; genus Mopalia; species Mopalia vespertina. Next base: position 1,496 of record JAQQZZ010146471.1, on the reverse strand, counting down.
TTGACATGATATGCCACCCGTTAAACATTCGGTTTCAGAGTTATCGCTATTCATACAATGTTTAGATGATTAACTATAAATGTAAGTACTGAGGCAACCTCTGTAGGCTTGTTACACCATATCATTATCTGGCATTACACTGAACTAGTCTGCAGCAATCCCAAATCATTTAGGGTATAATTATGTTTGGGCGTAGAGTGGCAGCTACCGTCACGACTTTCCTACGGAAACGAGTCCCGATCTTGTAGAGGTAATATACAAGAACATTTTGTATTTCAGACAACTCACCAGATTATGACTTTTGTTTTTAAGTGGACATATCGCTAGGACAATTTCACCTAAATCCGTCATTAATGCTCCACCATAGAATCATCATGTTATACTTTTTAAAACCTTAATTAATTTCTCGTTATTTCCAACTCGGTAGTATAAAGGCCCGTCTACACGGTCAAACATTTGTTGTACAACACGAGCCAACATTTGTTCTACCGTGTTGCACTTTGTTGGATGTCCCTGTCCACACGATACAACACTACCAAACACTGTCAAACCTTTGTTTGGCGCTGTTGAATGATAAAAGAGCATGGAAAATCATCAAATAGGCGTAAAATCCTCAATGAAATCGAGAAAATGGCCGCGACTACGTTGGTTGTTGCTGCGTCAACAATTATTGTTATGCGCTGAAAGTGTCAATAAAGTATTGTGTACCTTGATAGGGTCCTCTGCAAATAGTTATGAATCTATGTTAGAACCCTTTGTGTTGTAAGTAAAAAGTTACTGCCGATTAAAATAGGATTTTAACATATATAAATATTGAGAAGAAACATATATTGTTATGCCTCTATTGAGGACGAACCCTGAATCTTCTCTCGACTCGTGAAAAATGACCGGAATTTTAAACAAAGTTGAACATTATATTTTCTTTTTCTACGTGAGACACTGGTCCAGAAAACCATATTGAGTCCTTTTGATCCAGATATTATCTACAATATATATTGTAGGTTTTAAATCAATTATTTAAAACCAGTAATTATATATATATATAAATGCTGTTAATTGAGACAAAAACACCGTATTTCAGATTCAATCAAACCACAGTGGCCAACATGTTCTTAAATTTATTCAGTGTGATAGTAGTCCAAGGGGCTCAGACGATAATTTTTGTGTTATCCTTTGATGAATAAGTCTGTCAGGCATTATCAGAAACAAAACGTCAGAGCCACTCGGACTAACTAACCCACACACACAAACAAACGTTCCCAATCTATAGATGACTTTGACTTTTCTCAACTCAAGTTAAAAATTACAAAGAATCTTGGAAAAACAGTTTGCAACATGCTGCTTGAGTTTAAATTTGAAACATAAAAAATTTGGCATGGAAACCCAAACTGTACTCTCCCGCTACACAAATTTATCCATAGTGCATTACGTGGTGCAAGTATTTCTACAACAGAGCGTTGTAGACCCCCCTAATGTCGCCGGGACGACATCAGGGG
>JAQQZZ010146460.1:0-12820 GCA_030265115.1 Mopalia vespertina | reverse complement strand
ATCTTCCGCTGTTGTGCATAGATAAACATGTTGTCTGTTGTTGTATAGTATATTGTTAGATCCTTTTATCTGTATGTTTGTGTGTATGGGTGTGTGTGTGAGGGCCTCGGGGAGTTGTATTTTGATATTGACCCTCAGAAAATAAAGTTTATTATTATTATTATTATCATCATCTATATTCAGCTATAACATTGAGTTAGTGATAACATTGAATAAAATCGTCTATATTCAGCTGTAACATTGAGTGGTAAGATAGAATACAATCAAACCCTTGCTAGATCAATAAATTATTGCCAGCTTTTCCCATATGTTATCAATGTAAACAGATTACAATACCCCAAACTTTGTACATATGAATTTATACACCAATTATGAGAGGCAAGGAAAGATGAAGAAGAAAAACTACAAATGGATGGTGACAGAAATTCACACCTCTAAAGTTCATGTTAATGACCACACTCAAGTGAGACAGTCAATAATGAGGTTTTCAAGGAAGAGAGAGTAAAACAAACATGTCTACCTACTAACAATCAGAAAAAATAACTTGCTTAGAAACTAACAACTTGCATTGAAGCGTTATGTAGAGGTTGAGTGCTTTTTAAAGACGGCGTTTTGGATGATCTATGAACACAAGTTGAAGATTTGGCTGACTGCAGAAACAATTTGCCTTGAAACATTCTTTCCAGTCGCCTCTTTTAAATACATTTATCACATTTATGAGCAATGTGGGAAAGTAATCAAGGAAAATCTAAATGTCTAGAAATTCAACAAAATACTCCACCATTTTAAGACTGTTACAGTTTCATAAATCTCCTGAAATAAGTCAAATTTTATCATGGAGAATTTATAGTGAAGTCTGGGATTTCAAACTCTTCAATTTCTAGGTATTTCACACAGTTATTTCTAACATTAGAAACAAGTTTTACTACTTGTCATTATGCTTTATTTTGTTGTCCAGACACCTCAGCTAATGAGGTGTTCAAACTTTTCTAATTACCGGTGCATTACAGTTGAGCTAATGTTTTATGGAAAATAAAAACTGAATTCTATACTTTTATTAATGTATGACTTGTCTGTCAAATTGTCTATCAAATTTACAAAACTTGAGAGAAAGGCTATAAAGTCCATGAGGGCAATAAACAACTCATTAATTCTTGGTGAGGACATGACTGGGTACCAAACAAGGTAAAACCCCATTTCTCACACTATATAAGCATGGCTGTAAGTGGTTTTCCTAGCCATCTCCGTTTTACCAGTTTTATGGCCAATCTGGATTCTCTCCACAATTCATGGAATCTGATTATTAGAGTAGTGTTGAATTAAACAAGACTTTATATCTACATCTGACCACACTTTATAGCGTCTGGCCTTACTTTAAGGGCTGAATGGTAAAGCATCAAAATTCTTGCACACACAAATTATTTGTAAAAAAAAAAATGCATTAATTGTACATTCTGGACAAAATTATTTAGATGAAAACAGCTGTAACGAATGTTCTTGAATTGTTTCTTTAAATTCTCCGAATGGAAAATGACAAAACCAATAAATATTTAAAAAGTTGTATTGGTGGAGTGATTAGCATATTTTTTTGAATCTCCATTACTGTCTGAAGAGATCTGCATGAAATAGAGTAACCTGTAACAAACCCACACTTACTCCAGCCAGCCCATCTATCCCCAAAGATTATTATCACTGGCGGAATTACATAGACTTATTTTAAATTATACCGAGACGATAAAACAAGATGGAGGGACAAGACCTCTTCAACAATCCCATTAAGGCTGGAAGAACTTTTATGATACAAACCTTCTAAACCAATTTACTACCCAAAGACCTAGAGGAAATATTCTAAAAAATGATATTTATATGCTTTTTCCAAAGTGAGAACTGGGCAGACCACATAGTTTTTTTTCTTCTGTTTTATAGTATTAGTAGATTCCGTCTAATTTTAAATATCATACTTTCAAATTGTTTCCTTCTCAAGGCGAAAACAAGCCAAATGAGGAGATTTCCATCCCAGAACATGATGGTTAGATTTATAGTGGAATAGTTAACCTTGGTAATCCACAGAGAGCACATACCAGTCACATGACTGGTAACTTTTATGGACTTTCATTAGAATTGTACAGTCACAAAATGATAACTTAGGAAACTATCTCCAACATCATCAGCCAGAGGATCATAAACACTCGACTCATGAAGGTACATAAAAATATGGTTAAACTAGTAAGAAGTGTAATGGTGGTGGATTGGAACAGCGATCCGCAGCAATTACTATAAAGTAAATTGTGAAAAAAATAATAATAGGGAAACAGAAAAGTGCACAACTATTGTCCAACACCGCTAACTATTTTTGGATTCTGTGTTTGTTTTTATCAGTATATGATGAAAGTGTTTACAGACTGACGATGAAAAATTTATAGTTTAACACAAGACATGTATAAGGATCAAAAATGCTACTTAGTTACAACTTGTAAATTAATAGAGAGAGCAATGGTCAGTCTTGGCAAGAAGGCTAGATAGGTACCAAGCCAAACAAAAAAAAGAAGGAAAATAAAAAGAAAAGAAGCAAAAGGCAAACTGAATAGAGTGTTTCCTTAAACGACTTGACCCTTGTCACTCTGCGAATTATAGTCCATGAAGGGGGGCTGTATAAAAGACTAATCAAATCTACTATTACATGAGTAATGTGATTTCCTAGAGAAAGCTGTTTCCAGAGGAGAACCCCCAGCATTGATGAGCACTGAAGACGATAGCTAATAAGAACACAGGATGGGCTAATCCCCGCTCCTTGTGCACTTTCTGTTGACCTTTCAGAAAAAGTGACCATGCTTAAAATCAGGCAGAGAATTAGATTGATTAAGAAAAGCGAGAAGGGAATTTCCTGTATCGTGTGGCTATTGTAGAGGAATCTTCAGCCAGGACTACATGCTCTCACTTGTCTTCCAGTTGCCTCTACAGAATTGGTTGGAAATTAAATTCCGTAGCAGAGCCCGCTTTCCCTGCCTCTGTTTGCTATGTATGCAGGGAAGTTGTTGAAGCGAGAAATAAAACAGTGTAGTGAGAACTGCCATGCTTACCAATGCACTGCCTTCATCAAGAAACGACAACATCTATCATGAAGGCATAGACAACACAAGCTTTCCTATTCATTAGTTGGCCATATTTATGCTAATCTCCACCTACCCCCTTTCTACCTCAATACACACTAACAACTGGCTTCATTGAAGAAACACTGTTTACAGGATTAAATCCTATACCATTTATTCCAAACTAAATCAATCAAAAACACAAGTCTAAAAACTAAAAGAGCCATTAAAGAGATTTTGGTTTGGAGATTTTGTGGTCATAAATATTTAATATCCATCTTGTGTTACATACCAACAGTTTTCAAACTAAATGACCGTTAAGTAGTTCTTCATAAAAATATAAATACTAGGATGTTACAAGAGTGTTGTTTGTTTACTCAGCTGATGGTGTGGCAGCCCATTGGGTGGTAGTCATCTTGTTGCCTCTTAGAGCACCAGGGCAACAAGAAGCACCCTTCAAACTGCCTGATATATGTGTAATTGCAAACTGTGACAGCACCAGTTTATTTACTCCATCACTATGTAGTTAAGAAAAGCAGCTTGAAGGGTTATGTAAATCTGTTGTTAATTATAAATCACTCTATTTAGAACCCTTGCCAGTCATTATCAACATAATTATTCCCCACTGGCATTTTGTTTTGTTAGTAATAACACTGAAATTTCTCTGGTCTCTGATAATATTGCAAATTTGGGAAAACTTTGACCATTTGATAGCTGATTTTATGCAAGTGAGTTATGTGTGTTTGTTTATAGTGCAAGGCACCACAGTAAATTTGATTTTCTGTTGCGCCTAAGTTCAAAAAGCACCAGGGCATATGATATTGTCTCCCCCAGATGTGGATACTGTATTGTATATGCAGGACATGCAGTAAATAACCCAATAGACCCCCACATACAATACTAGTCAAAATTGAGTACATTGAATGTTCTAAAAAGTAAAAAGTCTGTCTGATAATAGAAGTTGTTTTAAAACGTGTTTATAACCTAGTGTCTGAAAGTATCACACACTTGTAATCATGAGGAACATGTTTGGTGAATAATAACATAACTTATCTGTCCAACCGGCAGTCCCAGCATTGACAACTTAATTAGTAGCTGTAGAATATTGTGTAATATATTTTGAATGGCTATCATATGGCATACCCAGTTAGAATTATGCTCATTGAGTAATTTATGACAAGTCACGTAGTTTGATATGCTTGTATATAGTGTACATATCTGAGAGCCAGAGAAACTGAGTTACTCTGTAGTAATATGTGAGAATCTAACACTACTTGTAACACAAAAAAAACTTCTCAGTAAATCAACATGAAATAAATCCATGGGAAAATATATTTTTATGAGGAAAGTGTCAAATAACAAGCAATGGAGCTAAAAGAAACTTAACTAGTAAAAATCTGGTGGGTTTTCACCAAGTCTGTTGACTATAACAGCTCTAGTTGTCATCACACCGACACGGGGGAGGGGGATGGCTGAATGGATTGCTACCAGTTTTTTATTATCAGCCTCATGTAGATACTCGAGTGTTTAGGCCGTAAGAAGGATAGAGTTCAACCACATAATGTAAATATTCAGGGGTTATTGTTAAGAATATACTCTTATGTCTACATAGTCATTTCTTTTGTTGTCCAATCACTAAACCTTTCACCATGTGAATAACTTGTTTTAATGGCATTTAGAAGCAGTAGCAGTAACATAACACGATTCTTTGGATTTTATCTTCTATATTTATTATTGGGCAACATTTCAGTGCAGATACTAGCCCCTTTCTCAAACTTATTGACAGAACAGAATTATGACCGTATATATATTATGACAGAACAGAAAACATGGCCCGATTATAAATAAAGAAGTTATGTTATCATGTGATTAGTAATCTATGTATGAAATAAAATCCATTATCTTATTCACAAAATATGTTTATAAAAAATGTTCAGTCCGTGTTTGTCTAAAAAAGATTTAGTCGAGATATTTTAAAGTGTTACTCACCAAATCTAGCATGACCGTATGAGAATAGGCAGCCATCAGCACCATTCACCACAGCCTGGACAATTTCTGTCAGGCTACTCGAACATATCTCCGTCTGACAAGAAAACAAAATAATACTTATAATCAACCATTTTTAATATTCAGCTAATTTTTTTGTTAGAGTTGTCAGTGTCTTTCAAAGAACATATTCAACAAATCTATTCAGTTATACACTCATCTGAAACATGCAAACAAATTAAGAGCACTCCAAATCTCTCAAGTAAAGTGAGGAACCAAACTCCCCACAGTGATAACCCACATTGCAATAACGATTAAATCGGATTCCCACTGAATTCCATAAAAAAAAAACAGAAGGAGGAGGTTGCATTGTTTTAACAGTACAAACCATAATTAATTAAATGTCAGAGTACATGTTTAACTGTCAGGTAAGTAAAAATGAAGCCATGAAGGTACAATGTTTTCCAATCGTTAGAGTGTGAAAGACTTCACAATTGTCAAGACTGTCAATTTAGGTGACACCGTGGAGAAGCTGACTGGTTTCTTTGATACACAAGGAGAGATTGGATCTTTTCAAGCTTCACTTGTAATATTCAACAACAACAACAATTCCATGAAAACAAGGACAAGGGCCTATCCTGGTAAACTTTGAGTGAATGTTATACAATATTATAAGACAGCACAACACGTGGAACAAAATGCATCTACATGTAGAATTTGTAATCCCTTCTCAGTTTGCATCCACGCCATAATTTGATGAGATATCATAGGATGAGATGATTATACTCTCAAGATGTTTCAACGAAGTCAACTACATGTCCATGATATAACAGTAAACTGACAAATATAGACGAGCCTTCAAAACACAGCCCCAACCAGCTAATCTATTTTGACGGCTCGCCCAAAACACATTATTTATCTAACTTGTGAAAGATTAAAATATCTCTTTAACCCTGTTCCAATGGATGCCCCGTGTAACATGCTAAAAACTTAAGCTATCTTACTTTCCACAAAGATAAACTGCATATTCTATCTTGCTAACAAATTATTTAATATAAAAGCGTTACTACGAGGGAACTGTCCATGGTTTAGTTTAGGCCGCCATCTGGCATCCCGACAAATTTTCGCAAATAAATGCGTAGATTGTGAGTGAATTTTTCTCAATGCCTTATATAAACAAATCAGAGGCCAGAAGAATCTCACATCTTACAAGTGAATTCACTACAACAGATGTTCTCTCATAACTTTTGGGGCGTAATTCTAAAAAAAGAGACCTGTACAAACATTAACAGATAAAATGGAATGCTAGCGATAACAAAAACGTAATAATGCGATTGGCAAAGTTATGTAATTAGGGATTTAAGACAGTTCTGCAGTAGAAGTGTCACATCAAACCGTTAAGTTGACATTTGAAAAAGTTTATCTGTTTTGCGGTCAAAGTTAATTCACATAAGATTTAATTGAGGGGTGTAGGTGTTTGCAACAAGTACAATATCCTCATTGACATAAAACAAAGTGTCAAAGTGTGCAACTCTAAAATTGATGGCAGTTGATGTTTTCTTGATTTGACTCTCCCACCTTCAGCCATGTGTTTTCAGCAGTATCAAAGCAAAGTCCCCACTGTATTGATTTCCAATCAGCGATATCAGGTATGGAGATTAAGTTCATTCAACCCCAAGAATACTTCATCAACTTGTATTGATTGTGACAGTTCTGAATTGGCAAACGATCAATATCACAGACCATATACCTTCACTGTCAACATGACCTATAGTCGGTACATTTTCAAGGTCACTGATAGATCATCAAGGTCATTTATTTATTTTCAGATATGACTTCATTACAAAGCCAAACTCCAGAAGTATCAATCTTTAAGGGAGCAACATTATTCAAATCTCCAGCAGTCTATCATTTTTTCCCCAAAGCAATGAAACATATCAGCTATCATTGGTAACATCAAGCACGATCACCCCTGAAAAGCCCAATAGTGTATACTGTTGCAGGAATGATACGGACTTCTGGTAATGAAGATGAAAAACTGTATCATCTGTAGGTTATACATGCTCTTTAGAACACCACTTTTTTTAAGGGTCAATGATCCATGTAACACTGAATTCATAAAGACTAGGTAATTCATCTTACACAAACTAGATTTTCCTGCAGTAAAAAATAATTAAAGGGAACGCTTATGTCAGCATGAACTGTCTGTGATAATTATACAGCAGCTCATTTCTGATCTGTCAAAATATTACAGGAAAGAAGTAAACTGCCACAGCAGAATCAAATCATGCCATGTTTTAAAGAACATAAAATAGACACTGTAAATCCTACAATAACTTGTTAAAATGAATACTCTATACAAATTTAGGTGGTCTGGGGATATATATTGTTTAACTGTTTTATTTAAGGATTAACCTGTACTTTGAAATGCCGACCATGCTTTAAGACCAGGAAGTCAAAGAGTTGAGATCATCGTGTCACTGGTACTGAAAATATCACTGTCATGACATTTGGGTCCTGCAGCCTCATTTTTTATATGTAAAACATCACATGTATAACCCTAATATAGTTAATTTTGTGGAAAAAATAACAAAAATGTTCAAAATAAAACGATTGTCATACAGCAGTATCTTTAATTGCTTAGATCAGTTTTGGCATTAAGCTCTGCACAAGGTCACATGAACAGGCTATATGAAAGCTACTTCATGTTGTGCCAAGGAATAGCAGAATAAATAGCCAAATTATATGATTATCTACTTTTCATCGAAAAGGTATTACTTTACAAAATTAGGCAATAAACAGATGTTGCATTTTTTTAAACAAATTAAGAGGAGGTCTTGCCAAACTGACAAACTTTTAATTAAATCTCTTATTTAAGTAATTATAAGTGAAGAAAATCAGGCCTTCTTTGTGAATAGGTAATAAAAGCGAGTAAATGAAGACGGTGATGTTTGAAGTTTTTGTGACAAAGTTTCTTCCATGCTTCGCCGACAAAACCAATTTGTTAACAAGATAATCAACTTGGGAGGTCTGAAAAATAACACACTGAAGTCACAAACCCTTCTAATAATTAACATTGGTAACTAAAACATCTCCAGGTTGTTCTTGGGAAAAAACATGATATTATTCACATATCCAGACAGTGGTTAATCATCTGTATTTAAAAGAAGATAATTTATTAAATCTATTCACAAAAACAAAAACAACGTCTTAAGTTGGGAGTGTTGTTAGAACATATTCTCCCATTATTGATAAAAAGAGCCCCAAAAAAAGAAAAAACGTAATGCTACAAAAAAACAGTGGATCAAAATGTACAAGTTTGATCCATAGAGAATTCTAAAATAAAGCTTCTCAGATGGGGATAGTTATGGTAAAGCCGAGTTATTATTATTCATTATGGAGAAGTTGGTTATAACCCAGCAAGCCAAACAACATTGTGACAATGTTTTGATTTGGTCCTGTTAGTACTGTTACAACCGAATATTGTGGACTACCAGTTATGTTGCCACAACCTTAGAATACAACCACACAGAAATGAAACATTAACATAATAGCTACATTGTAATATTGTTGTTGCATCATGCAACATTTTCACAACATAGTTATTATGTTATACAAAACACTACCAATTCACAACTAAGTCCCAATGAGTCGATTTGTGTTGTTACAACGTTAAACTACAAGGTTTTCCTGTGACGTTTTGACAATGGTATAATAACGTTGTATCAACTGGTACAAACTAACAACCAAATTTCAGTGTAGATTTATGTTGCAGTAACGTTGTTATTTGGTTACTGTGCAACATTACCAATGTATAGCTGGTATACAACGTTGCAGCTAGGTGTGTTTGCTAGGAAATTGCACTAAGACCATTTTAGCTGGATAAATCTCAAAGTATTAAATTTGCATAAAAAAGGTTAAATACAGCATCTGAAGGTCAGTTAATATGAATAGAACTATACATTAAACTTTGGTGATTGAATTTAAATAGTTTTAAGCACACTCTCTACATCTGGCATTTGGATTCACAATGTCAATCACTCTACTGTACAGGTTATTTCCCTATGCTCTTCCCCTGTGTGTTTACATACCTACATGTATGTCAGGTGGACTTCTCTTGGAATATACTCATACTTGTATTCTATTTCCTAAATTCCCAGTCTTATTGAACTATGTATATTAGCTTTCTGAACAGAAAGTTTGGAAACAATTTCAAAGAGATGTAGAAAGTATGAATATGGAATAAGTCTAGAATCGCTCATAGTGAAACCCTTGGAGTGTAAATCCATCAGATGATAACCAATGTATATACATAACAATATATTCAACCCATTCCGTTCTACAGGGAGGTTTCCAAAGAAAAGTTTGCTCACCAAATATCAGAATTTCAAAGTGCTGATTATTCTACATTTGTCACCAGCGTAAGCTTTATAGTGAGCCCTTTGAAGGATGACCCAAACACACCAGCGTGAAGCCACATGGGATTCAAATCACTCAATACATACATGTATATCCTACATGATCAGGTAGAATATGACATAATGAATACCATAAGGTTGATCAAGGTTCAATAGTAAAACACAAACCCAAATATGTTGATTATTTGATTTCTACAAAAACTGTTTGTTTGATTGGTGTTTTAAGTCATACCTAAGATTGATTCACTCATATGACTGTATTCACGCCCTATTGGTTTGTTTGTTTGTTTGATTGGGGTTTAACGTCGCACCCTATTGGTAAAGGAAATTATGACAAGACAGGACAATTTGGTGCAACACGAACTGATCAGCTGTTCCTTTGCTCTTAGATCACTATGGCACCAGGAAGCGCCCTCTAAGTGCCCGCTCTAAGGAATCTAACTTGTACGTTATAGTGACCACAACAAAAACCTATGAAGTTTTACCAAAACCTTCTTGTCGTTATGACATATATTTAATTGTTTTTTTTTTTTTTGTTAAATGAGGGTTTTGCATGCTGACTCTGATGCTACTCACCACAGAATCATCCGGGCAGAAGACAGCGTCGAAGGCAAACATCTTTGGGGCTGGGACCCCTGTTTTTCGTTGACTTGCCGTTGCATAGCCACAGTGTGAGGGGTCGTAAACTGTGACCTGTTTTTTGCGGGGATCCACAGAGAGAAATGAGGCGCTCTGTTCCGAGTAGGTCGAGGGGCATATTCTCAACATCACTTTCACCTGAAACAAAAACAAGCAAATAAACTGCAGGGATTTTTTTTAAACAGAACAATGGCTGTTAAACAGATTGATGTATTGATATTTCTTTATTTGGGTGTTAGTTAGTCTGTGAATATTGTTGGAGATTATCAGGGTATTACACGCGGTCCTTCAAAATTAGGAAAGATCCGGCTAGAAATCGTTGAGTTTTATCACATAATAACTAACAAGCCATATCCCCCACTTAAAGCTTAAATTGCTGATGTTGATTAAGTTGTAAAATAATCAACTTATATTAGCTGCTTAAATAACAGCCTATGTCTTTAGATCATCAACTTAAAGTCTGGTGAGGACCGAAGGACTTAATATCGGGCGATGCACAGCCTCGGGCAATGCAGTTTTTCTCCACTAAAAGCCAGTTACATGCGATGTCTTTCAGGGAAATTGCCTTGAAAAGTTTTACTTGTAATCATATGAATATAAACACTCTAGCTGTTACACAGTCAATACTTGTGGGATGCAAAAATCAAATGATGGGGCAAAACAAGCAGAGCTCTACAATGTTTCATTTTCCCCAACAGAGCTGTAAAAGCAGAACAATGATAGATTGAGTGCAGCATACAACTGGACCAGAGAGCCTTTTGGACCTGGAAGCCATCTCAATAAAAAATGCCTTCCAAAAGGAGTTGCCCATTTAAACCCATAAACTCAATTTGTGAGAATCCTTTCTATAATGTCTCCTATAAACACTAAGGACTAATGAGTAAACAATTTTTAACTGGCTTAGGTGGCATCTTCAACATCATTAAATACATGAAGACTTCACAAAAGTTCTGGACGGAAACATGAAATAATTGGCCTACAACAGAGAAATAGTCTCCACGGAATCACAAACAAATTCTACACTTCAATATTAAACAAACAACACTAATTACCAAAACGTTTTTGTACAACTTATATAAGAAGATGCTCCCTGCAAAGAAATCAAAAGCTACTGATCAAGCTATATTGAAGTAGAAAGATCATAAGAATACCGTGTGAAACAAAAGAGTATTATTTGTACAAAATCTTCTAAACTTTCAAATTGCAAGCCGTAAGACAATAACCCAAGTTTCCATATTGAAATAAACTTGTAGGACTTAAACCATATGCTAATGGCAGTTTGAAGATTGTTAGTTTGATTTGGGCAAAAGGCTGTTTTTAATGTTATTTCACTCATATGACCACGTGTCAGCCCAATGGGTGAAGTATAAAGATTCTGAGATCTGGAATCAAGTATACATGACAGATTCTGAGATCTTGGGTCCAGTTCCATATGGCAGATTCTGAGTTCTGGGCTCCAGTTACATATGACAGATTCTGAGATCTTGGGTCCAGTTCCATATGGTAGATTCTGAGATCTTGGGTCCAGTTCCATATGGCAGATTCGGAGATCTGGGGTCCAGTTCCACATGGCAGATCCTGAGATCTGAGGACCAGTTCCACATGGCAGATTCTGAGATCTGAGGACCAGTTCCACAGGGCAGATTCTGAAATCTGGGTACCAGTTCCACATGGCAGATCCTGAGATCTGGGGTCTAGTTCCACACATGACATTCTGAGATCTGGGGTCTAGTTCCACACAGCAGATTCTGTGATTTTGGGAGCGATTCCACACAGCAGATTATGAGATCTGGGTACCAATTCCACTCTACAGATTCAGAGCTAGAGATCTATTACAATAGGCAGATTCAGAGTGATGACCAGTTCCACAGGACAGATTTTCAGATCTGGGGACCAGTTCCACACAGCAGATTCAAAGATCTGGGGATGAGTTCCTTACGGCAGATTCAGAGATCTGGCGACCAATTACATAAGACAGTTTCAAAGTGGTGACCAGTTCCACACAACAGATTCAGAGATCTGGGGAACGATTCCACATTGTGTTCTATCAAAAAAGTCCAAATACAGTATTTTTTCCTAATTGTGTGTTACACTCTTACATGTATGTTTAATTGTGGCTAGTGGATTATAATGACCAAATGTCATATGAATAAAATTGCAACTAAAAGCTTTAGGTACATTTGATATAAATCTGTTTTGATGTTGAGAACCTTCAGTATTTTAGGACAAGTGGTTCAGAAAGTTTTTTGTCATCTGTTAATTGTATTTAATTTAAGATGGTCAGTCATGAACCCGTTCTCACAGGGTAGTTGTTCATAATAATCCTTGCCTTTATTTAGATTGCTTTGTGAAATGAGTTTCTGGTCTCAAAGCTGACAGTCTGTGCTGCCATCTTAAACTCTAGCATGGATCTCAGAGTTTTGATTATATCTTTCTTAAGACTGGTTATTTGGTGTCTGCTTGGTAGTTGTCAGACTGGAAGAGTTATGGTGAAACAATAGCTTCAATCAGATGTCTGCCTAATGGCTTGTCATCATGTCCTCAACATTATCAACGATATATTACAATTTGATGCCGCAATCTGGGAAAATCTTATTTGTCCACCCCTGATGAACTGCCTAGACTCATATCAAATATATGATATAACGGCTTGGGGGGGGGGGGGGGGGGGGGGGTCCGGGCAGGGAA
>JAQQZZ010146449.1:0-12820 GCA_030265115.1 Mopalia vespertina | reverse complement strand
ATATCTACAAATACAAAAGTGCTGTAAATCTACAGTGAAAAGTGCTGGTCTCAAAGTTGCCAGCACATTTTACTGTAGAAATACAGCATCATTTTTTACAGTGTAGTTGTGTATTATTTATTTACATATACACGTTCATTATGTAATAAAAACGATTTTTTTGTTCAAATATACCTTAAAATATTTTTTAAAATCGCAAATAAACATGAAATATCTCTCAAACGTGTTGCACTGTTGGGTCTGCTAAAAATGGGAGCAGGGTTTAAGTAGCTGCCTAATTGTGGTTTTTTGGGGGCCCTCAGAATTAAATGTTCCCATTAAACATTGTTCATTGAAGAGACCAGTAGGCCTACCGGTATGTATTTCTTTGACATAGCTTCATTTTATTTTCAGATACCAGGTTTGAGCTGAAATGGTTAAGCCTCAACTTCGTCTTTCATCAGACTCGGTGTACCGATACTCAAGTTTCGCAAAATTCACACCTCAGAAAACTCCGGCTCGCCTAACTAAAATTGTGGGTATTCGCTATAAGGATTACATCATGGGGATTGAAACTAGCAAGACGAAACAATATATATGAATAGTTCGTTTAAATATCGACATTTTTAATCGACATTTAACTACTCATCCTGCCGAGTGTCAACAAGAAGAAGATGAACTTGGTTCATAACACACAAAAACCGTAAACTGCGGTGAAAGATCGATAGCGGTAATACATTAAACGAATAGCCAATAGTAATCTAGAGGGATGGCACAACCGGATGAATCCATTACGGCCGATGCAGTGGGGAGGCCCACACAAATCTTTTTTGGTTTATAAAGATACGTAAAGAGAACAATCAGTAATCAGGAGCAAAATTACCCAAGGGGAGAGTGTTGCCATATTTGCTCCCAAAAGAGTGGAATACAAGAAAATAGATGAGCGTCTTCAACATTTGAAGGAATGCCCACTTACATACTTATACAGACTTATCTGTTATTGAATTTGCCGAAAGCGTTTTTTTTTTTCGTTATATGTTGGTTAGTGGTGTCTGCCAGCTGCCTCTCAAGTTAACTATTCAAATATAACTTGGAATTATTCCATGTAAAACATCCTGTTGTGAATTAAAGCTCACCACCCATCAGTTGTTCACATTTTTAATCTCACCGATTTAACGTTTAATCCCTCGTAATCTCTCTACATTTTGTAACCATCAAGTAGGCCTACCATCTAGCTTTTTAACGCAGACTGGGAACTTTGGAATAAACCCACACCATTACTGTCTTACCAGGAAGTGACGAAGGGGCTACTTTTACAATAAGCCACCAGGTGCATAAAAATTTAAAAGTGTGTTATGTAGGTCAACATAAAATTCATTTAAAAATGATTAAACTTGTTAGTGTCTTTATAATTTGTTTGTTTGTTTGATTGGGGTGACTGGTATCTTTAAAAAGGGAATTGGATTGATGTACATCAAAGCATAGTTCCGGTGTATTTAAACGGCTGTAATTTATCTTGCTACGACCCGCACAATTTACGCCGTTTCAGCGGATATCACTACATTTAGACATTCAAAATGATAGAAGGTTTATGACCAAGCAGGCTATACGTAAGGCATGGAGGTAAACCCGCTTCCGGTTTTAATCAAATGGCACAACTAGCGAGTATCCATATGCTTGGCGACACAAAGTTTAACATATGCAGTACACGCAGTTTTTGTTTTCCCCCTATTTTACGTGTATTGTATGTCCTAGAGTAAAATAAAAGGGGTGTCATGGGAACACCGAATATGGAGGACAATATAACAGTTTACCGTAAAGGACATAATGACCACGTGATAAATTTTAGCCACTGAGAGTACATCTAAATTCGTTTAAAATATAAATATGATCAGCTCAAAAAAATCAGCGTCGATACATAAAAGCGTGACAGAGGTAATTTTTCTAAGGACTGTTTCGAGACTGGTTCAATCGAAGACTGTCGCAGAGGTTTTTTGGCACGCACGTGTCATGCTCGCAGGTACCCGTAACATTAGGCTGCGAGTGGAACTCTCGTCTACATTACCTCTGGGAACGTTTGTTTTCACTGAATAATTGATTCTCCCTCTGGCGATTAACAGACCGTGCGAAGCTTTGCCACGGAAAATAAACTGACAATCTTATCGTTGGAATATATTTCCTAGAAACAGTTGACATCAATCTAAGCAAATTTATACAAAATATCGATATACAGAAAGGTGCCGCGCCGGCAGTATAGCGAAACTGTGAATTATTCGTTGGAATTATAGGCCTACTGATATTTTTTTTACGATGTGCTCTAGGATAGATGCGAATGTGTATCTTGTATTATACAGTCAATATAGAGTTACGACGTCCAGTCATGCATACGAAACCTTTAGAAATAGGACTTGCCTCTGAATAAAAAATTATATTGAATCTGTATGGCCTCTTACCTCGCCAAAAAACCACATTCTGTCCTGTTCGTTGAACACTCACCGAGGGACGGTTCCCAATTGAGAGAGACCCAGACATGTCCCGCAAAATCTCCTTCTTAAATCGGGAAGGCCGTTTAAATCGATCAAAAATGCGTAGGGTTTTATATACTGCTGAGAAAGGATTGATTTTGCCGTAAAAAAAGGACATCCAGTGGTCGTTTTATTTGATATATATTGGAAGATAAAGTGCAGAATCATTGTAGGGTTAGCTTATTTCTAAAGGTTAGGAAGACTTAAGTAACGTAGCAAGCTGCTCTAGGGCATTTCACTAACATGCAAGGCTAAATTAACCATTTCCCCCCGCATCTTCCTGTATGTTCTGTTTCATTTTGAAAAGCAGAATTTGATTTTACGGTTTATTATTGTTTATAGGTTTAACATGGAGCTATATTTAAAGCTCCATGGAAAGACTCAAGTAGCGTAGCTATGCTTCCCGTAGAGAAACATTCGCCTTTACTGGATGAAAATTCGCATTTAAAGCTCATTCGTTTAGAGCGCTGATGCCGTTAGCCAGAGATCCCAGTTCGAATTCCAATGGAGGCAAGCAATTTCTCTGCAATGAAAACGTATCAATAAGCGTGCGCCTAGCAGAGGTGTATAGTTTTGGGCAAACATGGCCGCCTCCTATCGGTCTGATGAAATTTGATTTCGAACGGGTTTTCCATTATACGGCTACATGTACAGTGAATGGACAGGGAACACCATTATGTTGGCATGCAAGATCGAGTGTTTGTTTGATTGGGGTTTAACGTCGTACTCAAGGGTGTTTCACTTATATGACGACGGATTGTCCACTTCACATCTTTTAAAACATTTACATTTAAATTCCGAAGCATTGGTGTTTTCATACCATTTTAAAAGGTTGGACAGTCAAAAGGTGTGTACTGATTTTTAAAAAAAAAATGACGCCCGTTTTTAATTTCTTTTAGCCCAGTGCCTTTCCTTTAAGATTAACATATGTATTCGTTGTTTCAGCCATTGGACTTCAAGAAATAAACCACAAACAACCCAGTCTTTTGTTTTTGCTCGATATGATTTAAATTTGAAATAATTTGATAAAAACTCAGATCTTCACAAACTTAGGATATTTGTAATCTTAAGCACCTTTGGAAGTTTTAAAAAAATATTGAAATTATAAGCTCAGATATGTCGTCCTGGAGACAAATGGCTTTAAAAAATTTTTTCTCTAAAATTCGACCCCGGGGTCCAGCAAATTCATAAATTGATTATTTGATTGGTGTTTTACGCTGTGCTCAAGGGTATTTCAATTATATATTATTCCAATAAGAATGGACACTAGCACAACTTTAACATGTGAAAGTCCTTTGATAAAGTTGGAAAGTTAATCTTCCTCCAGTTCTAAGTAAAGACAGAATTGCTTCTCTCGAAACAAACTGCCCTAAGCCAGATGTTCACCAGGTCTATAAAAACTCACAAATTAAACCGATTGACATATAAGCTTATATCACATTTATTTGTGGAATCAATGGTGAGCAAAGATAGTACAGATCAGATCAAGCACAGACAATATGGCCATGTTAAAAACACCGTATCAAATTACATCGAAAATATTAAAACAATACGTATATCTAAAATAGATATCACCTTGGTTAGACCTCTAGTCAACCTTGAGACAGTCGAAATTTTAAGATACCGGTACATGTTTATCAAATATGAGAGCCTCTGTAGCTCAGTCAGTTATAGCACTGGCCCTGCTAGCCAGAGATTCGAGTTCAAATCCCTGTGGAGGCAAGCATACTATTTTCTCTACTGTCAATATAACAAATATGAAACATAAACCCTTGGAGGTATTAATAAAGTAATAGGACATCACCTAATGTGTCCGATTAAAACTTTATGATTAAGGTTAGGTTTAGTATTACTCAAACCTAAAACTAACTTGAAAATTTCACGTTTTGTCTTACATGAAGGACATGCTTCCCATGATGTATTTAATTGTTTTGCCCTATCTGGTACACCTATAGAACAAGTGATTTTTTGTTTTTGCCTCCTCAGTGTCATTTCACTTATGAAGGCCTGTGAACCCAATTGGTGAAGGAACCACCCTAGACACCACTAGCAACTGATTGGTGTTTTACGTCGTACTCAAGGGTATTTCACTTATATGACAGAGGTGCATTCCAACAATAATTGACACTAACACAACCAGAAAATGTGAAGTGTTTTGATACTGTTGGAAAGTTAATCTTCTTCCAGTGCTAAGTACAGCAGTGTACCACCCAAAATACACTGCCCTTTATAACCAGAGGGCAACCATTTAGTGAATAAACCAACCTTGACAGCACTGGCAAGAAAACTAACACCAGGAGACATTTGGAGCATCCCAAACTTTTTTTGAGAAATAGTCAATAGTCACAAAACTATTTCAGCTTAACCTGGCTCCAAGCCACTTGTCCTGGGGACAGTTGTTCAAAAGAGTATTAGCCACTAACACCAGATTAAATCACTAATACCGGGTTAGAGATAGGCCTACAACATGGTGGGACGTCATCTAATAGAGGATTAAGTTTAATAGTCTTACAAGCAACCTGTCCCAGGTGAATAAAATTAAAGCAAAGTTAAAAACAGAATGAGTGCAAATTTATATGTAAAGTCACCACTCCTATAAGCCTTGTACATGTGTATTGATTTTGTTTGTTTGTTTGTTTGATTGGGGGTTAATGTCGTATTCAAGGGTATTTCACTTATATGACGACGGATTATCCACTTCACATTACCTTATAATGGTGGAAAAACGGGAGGAAACCTCGTAAAAACCACCCCCGCAATTGCCGGAGCCACATCTTGTGACTCACTCATATACCTGATGGGCGACAGGCGGACTCGATCCTGTGAATGGTACATCGAAGTAGGCTCAGAAAGCGCACTCGCTTATATGACGGTGGTGTATTCCAACAAATAATCAACACTAGCACAACAAAGATGTGAAGCGTCTAAGTCAAGACAGCATTGCTACTCATCAAACAAACGGCCCTTAGCCAGTGGGCTGAAATGTTTTGATAATGTTGGAAATTTAATCTTCCTCCAGTGCTTAATAAAGACAGCATTACTATACAAAATAACTTTACATCTGTATATACCAATGGCCTGTCAAAAAATTATTGTTTGTCATTAACAGGTTATTCAACGATTGATCAATTGATTGGCGTTTAACACCATGCTTAAGGGTATTTCAGTTATCTGACAACAGCGTACTGTGTTCCCAAGAGTGAACAGCAAAACAAGCATAATGTGACATGTTGGGTATAAATGCTCTGTTAGAAAATAAGTATTACTCCACAGCTGAAAGGTTTGTTTGTTTGATTGATTGGGGTTTAACTGTCATACTCAAGGGTATTTCACTTATAGGATGACGTGCCAGCCGAATGCGTGACAGAAACCACCCTCGACACAACTGGCAACAAACAAGGATGAGACAGGGCAAATACAGGACAATAACAGGGCGCAATACAGACACCACAAACAGATCGGCTTCCTGTTCCCCTTTAGCTCTGAGAGCACCAGGGCAACATGAAGCTCCCTCCAACCACTCGCTCCACAGCTGAAAGGAGTTATTAAGCGAAAACATGTGTTTTATCACAAATGTCCTAGAGTCTACTAAGGTAATATAATCAGGAGCTGGCAGCAAGAGATTTTCTATATTAATAGACAAGAGTGATATTGTGTTGTAATAGAAAGGTTTGAGTTGGATAACATTTTTCTCACCTTACATACATATAATTTTGTTCTCACTCTGGTGTGAGTTTTTTAGTCAATATTTTGACATTTTTGAATGCCTAGGACTACTAGGACTTTTGAAGGACTATACATTGACTTATTGTCAGTCAGGAGCAATCAAGAATCACATTCACAGGACAATTTCTTATCCTAAATGACGTCATCCCGTGTTAAACTTCCATACCGTGACGTCATTAAAACAAAGTACATGATCGGCCAAGCTGCCATGATGTCCGGCTTAGAACGTTCTTTCTTATGACAAATTTACTGTGCTATCAAATCATTAGTGTATTACGCCACAATAATTAAAAACAAAATATAGGAAAGCGATTTT
Organism: Mopalia vespertina; assembly: GCA_030265115.1. NCBI lineage: Eukaryota > Metazoa > Mollusca > Polyplacophora > Chitonida > Mopaliidae > Mopalia > Mopalia vespertina. Next base: position 6,274 of record JAQQZZ010146449.1, on the reverse strand, counting down.
GTCTAATAAAAAAATATAGATACATTGGCAACTGGCAAGAAGCAAAATATTCATACTATCAACGAAACAGACATAGCAGTTAATTAAGTTAAAAGAAAACAAACATTAAAAACAAAAAAAATTATGCTTAAATTAATGGATTCCTTGATCTCTCACCAAAATAAAATGTCTGGGGAAACCCACTCAAACCATGACGGGAGAATAAACATTTGATAAACTAAGTTCTCAAGTGACGCGATTAACAAAAATTTAATTGAAATCAACAATTTGTGAGTGCCAAGATATAATGATTGTTAACCATTTAAAATCGTATTATTGACATTTCATTAAATAATGGCGTGTTAGCCCAATGGATGAAGGAAACCACCCTTTACTTCAATGTCTTAGCTAGGATTGGAAATCTGCCTGTCAGAAACCCTTTGTCTGAGAAATTTTGCCTGTCCAAATTTTTCGATCTTTTCCATGTCAAAATTCAGAATTTCTACCTGTCATTTTAACCATTTTTAGAAATCTGCCCGCTTCAAATGACGAGTGGACGGGTCTCTAGATAAGACTACATGTATGCTCGACATCACTGATAAGAAACAGCAATTACAAGATTCAAATGCAAAGGCGCCACCACAGAAGCCTCCATGTTGCCCATTAACTCTGAGAGCACCAGGGCAACAGGAAGCTCTCGCTTATCCACACGCATCATTCAACGAAGGATTGAAGTCCATTCATAAATGAAACCTGTAGCAGGGAAATAGTATTTTTTTTACGCCTGTAGAAATCCTGACATGTCAATTTCAGCACACCCTCAATCAAATACAAATGTACTCAGGTTTATTTTAAACTTTTACAAAATCTACAAACCTAGGAATATAAAGTACAGAAAAGCATCTAATATTTTACTCTTAAGAAAAATATCTTTAAAAAATGGGACTCTGTAGTAAGTGAAAAAGTCCTATCATTGTAATTTTAAATTTAAAAAACAGACAATGTTTGTGTAAAACAAAAAAAGCATAAAAACCATACAAAGATGCATGAATTTCTAGTTCTAAAACATTTGCTAAACAGTTAACAAAATACTAAATAACAAAAAAGATAAATTGCACAATTAACCTAACATAATACAGACATTTTTAAAATGTAATTTCAGCTATGAACATGAAAATTGGCAACAAAAAAGATGAACCAAAGGCAAGATTTTTACAATTCAATCAAAAATTGACACATGGAACAAACACAAATTTAATGACTAATTTTGGCAATTTTCAATTGTAGAAACTAATGACTACTACCCCTGAACATCGATATTTGGTCAGTGGTCCCTTGAACTTGTACATGTATATTCGGTCAGTTGTAAATGTGCCCATGAACATGGATACATGGTGAGTGGTCCCATGAACATGTAATATTGGGTGTATTTTAAGTGGGCCCATGAACATGAATATAAGTTCAGTGGTCACATGAACATGAATATTTGGTCAGTGGTCCCATGAACATGAATATTGGGTCAGTGGTAAGTGGGCCCATGAACATGGATGTCATTATTTATAAAATTAAACAAAAAAAGAACCAGCACAACCTACACATACATAGTATGACCAAAATAATTTTTAAAATAGTACTGGAATAATACAATATACAATATATTTAAACTTTGACAGAAATTGTCATTTTAAATGTCATCCCATATGAAAAAAGCACAACCATCTTACGAGAAATATTGCAACAATAAACACTATTATTACCAGTGGATGAGCCAATATGAATGATTATTAATATTTTCTAAATTTGGGTAACAAAAATATAGTCTAATAAAAAAAAAAATTGTAAAAAGAACATAAAACAAATGAGTGAAAAGATTTATAGAATACAACAGGTATGACTGAAAGTTATACACCCACATACATTCTGATCGAGTTTCATAAATAATCGTTATAATAATACCTCTGCTGTTTTTTCATGTTTTAATGAAATTGTTCAAATTTACTGTTCTCTAAAATTCACAACGAAATTACTACACTGCTGGGTTGAGGTGTATAGTATTAAGAACAGAGCCCAGTAGGAGAGGTATTTTCACATTGGGCAATGATGTGGGTCTGCGAAAGGAATGATATCTTCCCTTAACCGGTTTACGACAAGCGTTCAAAACCGACAACAGCAGCCTAGGGTATGGGCGTAACTTCACACATGTCTGCTCGACCAGGACAAAATTATGCAGGGCCTACTAGTATTAGTTTCATTTACCAGCAAGTTTTTTTTTTAGCGTGGAAGTTGTGGACCATTTTCTAGCAAGTGGTGTTTTGATCAGAGCAAACTATCTACCTGCCCTGATGGCAATAACCCTGGAAAGTTGAGATAAGCCGCTGTGGGGCATCCTGTTACATTCCTGTATATCCTATATAATTGCATGACGTCAGCTTTCATCAGTAACCATAGATAAACATTTTTGAAAATTATAACATTCAAAGGTACCGGCATAGATTCGTAAAGAAACGTCAGGTTGTTCAACAATTACCATGGAATTCACCCAGTCAGTAAGCTCATTTACTTTTGTTATCACATCCATATTTTCCATTCTTTTCAGCTGTGTTTTAAGCTTTGGTTTCAATTGTCTGTACTTGAATGTTTTATCGAGTTTAATGGTTATTTCACTCATATGAAGTCATTCTTGGCTTTCAAGGCGAAAAACAATTGGTCGGCTTATTGACACTCCAAGAGCACCATATAATACTCTGTCAAGCCTGTGCGGTATCACAGAGAGAAACTTCCTCCCGCGAACGTATGTGGGATGAGCGTATGACATAAACCAGCCAATCAAATTATTGGGACTCAAGAGCACTAGGGATATGAGAAGCTCCCTTCCAGGCATTGCAATTAAATGGACTACACTAACTTTTATATCATAACATACATCTACTATATTCCATATACAGACCATGTTAAAAATCCCATACAAACTCTACTGTCAGTAAAGGGAGATAAGTTACAAAGGGACATAACTCAGCTGTCACAATGTATCAGTTGTTACACTCTACAAGAGATAAGAAGAGATCAGATAATGCTCTCTTTCGTCCAGAATTGACTCACTTGATTGACAGCCTATTTAATTTGATATTCACACTGTCTGTAGTTAATAGTTATACAGCGAACTTCGTTTTCTAGGGCGGAGGATTGGAAGGGAACTTCCTGTTGCTCTGGTGCTCTCAGAGCAAAGGGGCAACATGAATCCGATCTGTTTGTGAGGTCTTTATATTACAGCCTGTGGCTTGTCTTTGTAGCCTCGAGGGTGGTTTCCTTCACCAATTGGGATGGTGTACCGTCATGTGAGTGAAATAACCTTAGGTACCAGGGACTACTTTCAGTTTCTCTATTACTAAAGATACTGAAAAAGAAGAAGAAACTTTGAATTGACGGAGTGATACGGTAAAAGTGCAATTTTGTTTCTGATTATAGCCTTCAGATTGCTATGACTTCATTATTTTCTCTCTGTTTAATTTGGAATCATTTGGATTCAATTGTGTGATGATTTTCTTCGCAACCCACTTTTTGGGGGAAACAGTAATACAACAACAACAACAGAAATGTATCCATGATACAAGCAAGTAATTTACAAGGCCCATCCACTTCTGGTAGAAGATAAACAAAAAAGCTACAGATAAAACTCCCTTATTTTGCAGTCCTGACTAAAACCCTATACAAATACATTATTAATAAATGACTCAATTTTAAGGCTACAATATGGTGGTAAGGCACAGCAGAGATTTATAGTTACCACGACTCCAGCACTTGGATATTAATATAAATTTTTTGACCAGTACAACATGAAATATAAGCTTAAACATTAGACAAACAGGAAGACGAATAAAATACTGTTTAATACAAATAAAATATATATCATTTTGAAAATACCATTATTGTGTATGTGCACATAAATACAGCTTCAGGGGGCAGTGATTACGAATTGAATTTGATTGTGGTTTAACACCGTACTTAAGTATATTTCACTCACATGACGGCGAGTAAGCCCATTGGGTGAAGGAAACCACCCTCATCCACAATGCCAACAATCAAAGACAAGACAGGACAAAGACAGGACAAATACCCTAAATCACCTCAAATTGGTCCATAAAATTACTATTTTGAAAGCTATTTAAAATACTTGGAAATTGTGTCTGAGAGACAGAAGATGAATTTTTTCAGTTAGAAAGCATCAAAATTTCTGAAAAAACATATTTTAGTCGGATTACATGGTGTTATATTGTCACAAGCAAAAAAAGTTAGGATTGGTTAATGACGAAATTTGAGATGATTTAGGATAGATTAACTGATCAATATTAGCTTTTCTTTGTCATATAGCTCTGTCAAATAACTGAACAATCACAGCTAATTTAAAATCTTAAAATTACCATTCAATTGATTGGTGTTTAACACTGTGCCCAAATATAATTCACTTATACATGTATGACGGTGGTGTATTCAAACAGTAATCGTGACACTAACACAATCATAAAATGTGAAGTGTTTTGCTCAGTTGAAAATTAATGTTCCTCCAGTGCTGGGTAAAGAGGTATGTCTATACTTGAAACATACTTCCCTCAAACAAAGGGGCAAATAACCATTAAAATATTTTACCTTTTTTTCCACACCCTGAGCTTAATGAAGTGAATTCCTTTATCCAAAAAGTGTGCAATATAACTATATTTATAATTTATATACATGTATGAACCATAATTCTGTAAATCTTCCATTTGAGTGTTAACTCATATCCCATGTACAAAAACAAAACAAACATATATACAAACACAGGTTTAGACTGTTTTAAGACAAGGAATAAGAAAACAAACCAGGGATCGTTGATAAAATAAAGACATTTTCTTTGGTTATAATTATATATTATGCATACATTAAAAATAATACATTTTAAATTGACTAATTGTCCAATAAAAGCTGAACTACAGCTTGAAAGGGAGGAGATCAGCTTGAAAGTATATTTAAGTGGGAGGAGCTTAAAGAAGCAGGTTAAATAGGAGGAGCTTAATGAAATTTCAAAAAGGAGGGTTTGTTTATATAATACAGACAGTTTCAAAAGTTCACAGAACCAGATGAGTATTACTAGACATGTTACATGTATATGGGAGGAGTTTCATAAGGCAGGTTCAATGGGAGGAGCTTAATAAGGCAGTTGTGAATGGAAGGAGTTGAAGGAGGCAAATCCAATGTAAGGAAATGCTTAAATGGGAGGAGCTTAAGGAGGCAATTACACAGATAAATGGGAGGAGCTTTAAGGGGCAGTTGGGAGAAGCCTGCTAACAGTAGGGAGCAGCTTAATCAGGCATACTTGGAACACAGTCCAGATCGAGGCTTTTCAGAGTTTCACTTTGTCCCTGTTTATGTTTATAGTTAACGGCAACATTTAAAAGATAAAAGATAAATAAATACTGCAATTTATTACGCTTGACAAAGTCACAGGACTTCCAAGTTTGAGACACAACAAGCAAGATTAATCTCCCATCATGGAAAAAGATATCTATCGCAAGAGTAAGAGTAAGAGTATTTTAAACCACATTATTTTTATGATTGTTTAGACAGCAAAATTAAGACGGTTTTAAAAGAAAATAAAAAGTTGAAAATATTAGGGAAAGACAAACATATATCAGGAATATTTCATATAACTTGGCCTCAATGAGTATGATTGACCATATCTTTAATGAGAAGATAGACGTCAAATCCTACGGCAAATCCAAAATAAAGTGGTAGCAAATACTGTAGAAAATAGAGCCATCTTGGTAAAGGAAGAGGGATCCGGAGATTACTGAAATAAAACAGATGGATGATAAGAGATTAAAACAGATACTGTCACAGTTTAAATAACTGATTAACTGACAGGTATGTAACGACTTACCCAAGATTGATTGATTGGTGTTTTATGCCATGCTTAAGGGTATTTCACTTCTACGACGCAGTGTGTTCCAACAATAATTGACACTAACACAACCAAGATGCGAAGCCTTTCCATAATGTTGAAAAGTTAATTTTCCTCCAGTGTTAAGTAAAGACAGCATTGCTTAGTTTGAGGACTTTCTGATTGTTTCTACAATGCAGCAAGGGTAGAAATCTGAAATGTGAAAATCTCTTCTAACATATTTTGACCCTTGCAATGGGAAGATGATGTACTGAGGAGCCACATCATGTGACTCATTCATATACCTGTTGTTGGTTTGATTGGGATTCAATGTTGTACTCAAGGGTAGTTCACTTTTATGACAGCGGATTGTCCTCTTCA
>JAQQZZ010146438.1:0-12823 GCA_030265115.1 Mopalia vespertina | reverse complement strand
CTCGATTAAAATTTGCTATTACTGTTTTCTATATATATATTTTACGGGATAGAACAAGCCCCATGGGGTTTTATTCCTGCCTATATCTTATTAAATTCTGTTACTAATATATTCATGTAATTTATTTGGTGAAATAAATGAAATGAAATAGTTTTGTGATAGTCAGCAGGCCTTCTGATTTGAGGTGACTGACTACCTTAAGGCATAGGAAAGCTCATCTCAAATCAGAAGGCCTAACAACCATTGTAATATTATTGGGATCACTATTGTAGGCAATCAGTATTGCTAGGTATCAATGTCTTTAACATTTTACACAATTCAGTCATCACAGTTCATTGTGATTGTGTTATCTTGTCTTTGCTTGTTGCCAGTGGAGATGCTTGGGGCTTCCTCTACCCACTGGGCTAGCAGTCTATAAAAATGAAATTAATTAAAGTATGGCGTTTAAAACCAATCATACAAATAAGCCATTCCTGTTGTTACATTGGAGCCCTCTGGCTAAGTGCAATTTGTTTATTAGACTAGCCATGATGTATATACTAAGACCTATGGAACAAGATTTACTTTCCAACTTTATCACAACAAATCACATTTTATGGTTGTGCTGGTGTCAATTACTGTTGGAATACACTGCCATTTAAGTGAAATACCCTTAAGCATGGCGTCAAACACCAATCAATCAATCAATTGCATTGGAAGATGTGATCGTCACATTTAGTTACATCTCCTCCAATATGACTGTGTAGTCTGTATTTTATGCTGTTGCTCTCAGAATGGAGACATAATTATTTCTCCCATTCCAATGATTTTTCTTCACCATGTTGTTTGATTTCAGGGCTAAGACTATAAAGAATGTGGTTATGGTGAACGAGGAGTTGACAGCTGAGGAGTGGAAGAGACGTTATGAGAAGGAGAAAGAGAAGAATACTAAACTAAGAGGAATGTTAGCCAAGATGGACGCAGAAATACAGAAATGGAGGAGTGGTACGTTCTCATTGTTTTCATTCCATAACACACAGCATAATCTGGCCCCCCCTGGATAAGGGAAGTTTGTTTGGAGAGCAGCAATGCTGTTTTTACTGAGCACTGGAGGAAGAATAACTTTCCAACTTTATCAAAACACCAAACATTTTATGGTTGTGCTAGTGTCAATTATTGTTGGAATACACTGCGGTTATGTAAGCTACTTCGAGGTTTCCTCTTGGTTTTTCACCGCAATTAAGCAAGGAGCTGTGTGAAGTGGACAATCCGATGTCATATAAGTGAAATACCCTTGAGTACGACATTAAACCCAATCAAACAAACCGTAATATAAGTAATATAATGCCCTTGAGCCCAGCATAAAACACATGTTAACCACTGGACAAACCACGTTTGTTTACAGGACAGACAGTCGCCCAGGATGAGCAGGTCGACCTGAAGTCCACTGAGGCTGCCACTGATGCTAGCACCCCCGGGGCTGCAGGTGATAAACCCAAGGCCCCTGCTAAAACATCAGGTGGTGGCTCAGCCATCAGTGACATTGAGAGGAATGAGTGGGAAGCAGAAAGGCTGAAACTCTACGAGCAACTCGATGATAAGGTGAGAGGGTAGCGAGAGAAAACTGAATTTTTTTGCAGTGTTATAAATTACCCCAAAAATTATTTTGCCATTTTATGTTGCCAGTAAGCTCAAGGTTGATTTCTTTAACCTATCTGGCTGTCAGGTCGTCATATGAGTGAGTTAAACTTTAAAAAATACAACATTATACATCCATTAATTAATCGATCAATCAATCAGTCATTCAGTTAATCTGGTCAGCCTTGGGTTTCAGTTTTAGATTGAATATTGCAAATATAAAGAAATTCATTGAGCTCATTTTATGTAACAATACTGTAGTTTTATATGTATAACGAGGAAAAGTGTTAAACAGTTATCAACCAATTAATCTTAAGTTTCCGTTACAGTGAAATATTTTTCCTCAGAGGTCAACCAATAGAAACAATAATGAACTAATAACTCTAGTTTTGTGTTGTATGGACTGTGTTATATAACATTGGCTGACCACTACTTTCAGCATTTAGTAAATTAGGATTTTTGATTGGCAGAGTTGTAACATTAATTCTGATTGGCTACTTTGTAACAGGATGAGGAGATTAATAACCAATCACAACTCATTGAAAAACTGAAGGAGCAGATGCTGGAGCAGGAAGATTTGATCATCGCAGCTCGTCGTGATTATGACAATCTCCAGGCAGACATGAACCGTATCCAAGGTGATAACGAGTCTGCCAAGGATGAGGTGAAGGAAGTACTTCAGGCTCTGGAAGAGTTGGCAATGAACTACGACCAGAAATCGCAGGAAGTTGACAATAAGAACAAGGAGAACGAGTCTCTGAGTGATGAGCTGAGCAACAAACTGGTAATAAACTGTGCTTTAATTATTTTTTGGGATAAATTCTCCTGTAGATTTCGATAAGAGTTCAGTAAATTTTGTTTATGTAGATTAATAAAAAACTTCAACCTCAGAGTCCGTCACCTCAGAGATTTATATTAGTGAGGATTGACTTTTTCTTGAACTGGGGCAGCGGTTGAGTTTAATTTAAACAACTTATGTCTATCTCTGCAACCAATGAAAGACCTTCTAATGTGATATCTGGTTATGGACAGTATATACTGAACATTGTCATGCTGTATTTCACTAAGTATTGGAGGAACAGCAGTTTCCAACATTGCAAAATACTTCATGTTTTATCATTGTTCTAGTGTCAATTATTGTTGAAATCATCTCTGTGAAAAAATGAAATACTCTTGAGCATGGCGCACAACACCAATGAATCAAATAATATTTCCAAGTTTCATTGTATTTACTTAGCACTGCAGGAAGACTAACTTTTCAACAGTATCCAAACATCTCACATTTTATAGTTGTGCTTGGTGTCAATTATTGTTAGAATACACCGCCGTCATATAAGTGAAAAAACCTTAGGCACAGCCTAAAATACCAATAAATCAATCCAAGTTTCAGACTGTTGTCTGTTAATGTGTTCTCTGTATTTCAGACAACCCTGAACTCTGTACAGAATGACTTGGATAGTCTGAAGGACACCACACTCCACCAGAGGAAGAGAGTCACAGAAATGATGGCTAGTCTTCTTAAAGATCTAGGAGATATTGGTGGTATTGTTGGAGGGAATGCTGCAGAGAGCAAGGTAAACAAATTTCAAGTTACTTGCATCATTAACCCCTGGCCGTGGTTAAGTGGTTAGCTTGTTCGCCTCCCAATCTGACTTTAATGTACTGCTCAAAAGTTCTTACGATGTCGCTCCTGCAATCGCAGAGGGGTGTTTTTCAGATGTTTCCTCTCCATTTAACAGAATATTTAAGCACAAAGAGTGTGAAATGGACAACCCATCGTTGTATTCGAGTCTGACGTATGAGTACAACGTTAAAACCCAATCAAACAAACAAACAAACAATCTCTCATCAGCAGCATGGCTCATTACAAAATATATTGCATTTGGAGATACTGAGTGTCGGAAATGAAATTGGTTTCCTTACCTCATTACATTAGGGGCCTACATGGTAGAGTTTTTTGGAGTGTATGCTTTATAGAGTACTGTATGTTTGTAATCCACACAGCCCCATCACCTCTGTAGACACTGTTTTGATTCTTGCAGAGAATACATAGATTGATATGTCCGATTTACATTCCGCAAAAGTGCTGACCATTGATCTGTATTTTGGGATTAAATCCTCTTGGCCTAACATCAGAGGAATAGTTAAATAGATAAAAATAAACAAACAAACCAACACCTTTCTATTTGTTTTTTGCAGCCTGATGTTGTGGCCAGCGAGAAGATCGAAGAAGAGTTCACTGTAGCCAGACTTTACCTGAGTAAGATGAAATCTGAGGTCAAGACACTCGTTAGCAGGTGTCAGCAACTGGAGGTGTTCCAAACAGACAACAACAAGAAACTGACAGAGGCTGAGAGTGGTCTGTCCAACCAGAAGCTTCTCATTCAACAGGTGCCTGTCACTCCAAATCTTACTTTGTTTTACTGTTATTGTCAGCATATGAATATAGCCAAGAAAATTTTTATAGGTGTGATTTTTTACACAGTAAAAAATTCATAGTTATACAAAATCCTACTGTTTGGCATCGTTCTAATGCTTAAATGAGAACATCAGTTGGGAAAAGCAAAATTGAAGAAAGAACATTTATCAAATTGAAGATGTCAAGTATGGTTGGGAGGAAGCCAACTATGCTTTTCATAACTAAAGGGCATTAAACCCCAATCAAAGCAACAAACTTTGAAGATAGTAATTCTTGAAACATTAGTTTATTATATCGTTCTAATGCTTACAATTGAAAATCATACATAGGTATATTTGTTTTTCTTCTTTATTAATAAAAAAAAATGCAATCACGAAAAAACAATGTAGCATCACATTTGTAATGTTTGCTCTTTGCTTCAATAATGGAAGAGTGTAGAGAAAATACTGGAAACATGGCCTGAAGCAACGTTTATAATGGGATTCACACTAAACCTGAATGAATTGGGGCTGGTTGCTCTAAGAACTATTAAATTTAATCTGATGTAAGATGTCGTCATGTCATGTTGAATGTCTATCTCTAATCCCCTATTAGCGAATAAATCTGCTGTTAGCTACTTATTGTTTTCGAGCAACAGGACCCAGAACTGAAGAGTTATCTCCCTTCAACTGCTCTATTTCTTTGTTGACAGCACGAGGCTAAGATCCAGAGTTTACAGGAGTCCATGAAGGATACAGAGGTCAAGAAGAGAGAACTGGAAGAGTCCCTGGATGCCCTTAATGAGGAATGTGCTACTCTTAAAGCACAGGGTATGTCATAGCCTTTTATACTTCAATCACTTATAGCGTATGGTTTTTTTAAATATTTTTTTGGAAGAATATTCCTGCTGTCTGCTGTCAAAGAACATGATTTTTCTAACAGAGCCATTAAATATAATACTTCACATCATGGTTTGCTGTCAGCTGGGTGGAAGTGTCCTGGTGTGCATGGAGTAAGGGGAGACAATCTGTTTGGGATTTCTTTGCATTGTGTCTTGTGATTGCCCCTTCTTATCGTATGTTGCCAGTGATGCCCAGGATGGTTTCCTTCACCCCTTTGATTGACAGGCTGTCATATAATTGAAATAACCGTTAGTACGACATAAAACTTAAATTAAACAAACTCATTATAGGTGTGTGGAATTGTGCTACCTTTTACTGTTAAAAGATGATGACTGTTATTCACCTGAAAATAAACCTGGAGTTTTTGTTTTCAGAACAAGTGCAGGTGGCAACGCTATCCCAGCAGGCTAAGGAGACCAGCGATGAGTTGAAGAATGTGCGGGGTGTTCGTGAAGCCCTGGAGGCACAGATGGAGAATCATCGTGACCAGCATCACAAACAGCTGACAGCTCTGAGAGACGAAATCGCTGATAAACACAGTGCTATTGAACAACTCAAAGAGTAAGTATTGCAGTTTTACATTCTTAGCCTTTCACATTTTGTGGTCATGTTATTGTGTAAACTACTGTTGGACTACACTGGACCTCTGTAGTTAGGGCAGTTAGCTTGGAGCACAGCAACTGTCTTAACATCTAAACGTATATTAAACTAGTTATTAAATAAAAACAACCTACGTCAACTTAGTTTTGCAGTATAATTTTAAGAATTGCAGATGTAAAGATATTTTTGTCAAATTAATCTGAAATTTTCATTCCGGTCTAGAGTTGTCTGTTGTGTTATCTACAAAAGCAATTAAATCGAGAAATTGGTAAAATATCGAACAAAAAGGTGTTGTTGTTGTCTGTTGTCCATGTAGTGATTATACCAAAGAAAAACCCTAGGTCACTATAGTGAACCACTGTAGCTCAGGTGATAGGCTTTACTAACCAAATCGTCAGTGTTTGGTCCTCGATTCAGGAATTCTCTTGTCAATTTCTTTTCATTTTATGGAAATAAATTTATCCATCTTCCTCTGATAAATGAAATACTCTGGTATCATTGCCAAATCACTAACCGTTTTTTGGATTTGCTACCAATGCTATCAAATCTTAGTGTTTTTTTTAATTATCTGCACAATAAACTCACTTGGTGTATTCAGATTTGAAGAATATGTAAATAATGTTGATATTTGCAAAATTTGTATAATGGATGCAGCCTATTACAGAGATTTTATTACAACTAGAATCTGATGATAGCAATGTCTACTAAGAGATAATTTTGTACCTTATTCTGTCCTCAGCACCAACCAGAAGTTGGCATTAGCCCAAGAGAAACTCCAGGCTGACTATGACAAGCTGAAACAAGACGAAGGGGAGAAATCAACAAAACTGTCCGAGCTTTCTGTACAAATGGACCGAAGAGAACAGGCCAAACAAGATCTTAAAGGACTTGAGGAGACTGTGGTATGCCTGTTGTTCATGAAAATAATTATCAACTCTGATGCGGCCTTTAAATATTAAATTAAAATAACAAATAAGTTGATACATATATATAATTTTTAGTCAGTAGAGTGTTGGGCCTGTAACCCAAAGGTCCCCGGTTCGAATCCTGGTTGAGGGAAGCACATTTTCCTCTCTTTATTAATTCAAAATATATATTATTTTTTGTTCGTGTACATCATCGTCGTATAAGTGGAATATGGGGGCCATGGCTTAATGGTAGCGTGTGCACTTACTAAGCCTACTCCAATTTACAGTTGACAGGATTGAGTCTGTGTGTCGACAACAGGTATATGAGTGAGTCACATGATGTGGCACCGGCTATTGTGGGGGTGGTTTTTATGAGGTTTCTGCCCGGTTTTCCACCATAATGAGGCAATGAACAGTGTGAAGTGAACAATCCTTCATCATATAAGTGAAATACCCTTGAGTACGATTTTAAACCCCCATCAAACAAACCAAAATATAAGTGGAATATGAATATATGCTGCAGTAATAATAAACATTAATCAATCTGCCCCATTACAACCAGTTCAGTCAAAAAAACAGTGAATTTATTTGGTTCAAGGTCTTATATGAGTATGACCTTTTGCTGAAGGCAGTATGTTTCAAGTATAGACATACTGCTTTATTAAGCACTGGAGGAACATCATTTTTACAACAGTGCAAACCGTTTGACATTTTATGATTGTGTTAATGTCAATTGTTGTTCAACAGTGAAACAACCCTAAGTATGTCCTAAACCCTGATCAAACAAACAAACAGTCAGTGTTATATATATATATATATATGTATTACATGTTATTCAGTCATAAAATATTACACACATATATGAGAAAATTAAATATGAAGAAAATATTATCTAAAACATATATTATCTTTGTCGTGGTGGAAATGTAGAATATATATATAAAAAAAGTTATAGAATTGAGCACACTGCTGTCATGTTAGTAACATAGCTTTGAGCATGTTGTTTAAAACAAATTTATCAATACTTATGTTTGTTTTGTAGGCTAAGGAATTGCAGACGTTACATAACTTGAGGAAACTGTTTGTCCAGGATCTGCAGAACAGAGTCAAGAAGGTTAGTGTAAAAAATCTGTCACATCAGCGTTGTCACTTTGGGGCTTGATAATTACAAGGTTCTGTTGTCGATTTTTGTGTTATTCAAGATAGTATCATTAACAGGATATGCAAACCAATCTGTAGTTTTCCAAGACATGATTACAATATTAGAAATACAACCACTGCAGGACCGTACGCATGAAAAACAGAATGAGGTTGATCATTGTTACATGATTGAATTAACCATACTTATATCATAAAGCCAATATCGAGCTAACCAGTAGGTGCCAATTGATTCGTCTCGTAACTCAGTTCTTTTGTTTTCAGTCAACAAACAAGAAGGAAGATGAAGAGGATGAAGAGACTGGAGGTAGTGCTGCACAGAAACAGAAAATTGTCTTTTTGGAGAATAATCTTGATCAACTCACAAAAGTCCACAAGCAGGTATGTATTTGTGGGTCCATTCATTTGTCTGTCTTTCTTTCAGTCTGTCCAATTCTGTCTGCGGGGAAACACAAGTGCTTTCTTGGAAAGAAACCTTGATCAACTTACCGAGTCCATCAAGTCCATAAAGAAGTATCTCTCCGTCTGTCCTCTCATTTGTCTATCCAATTAGTTGAAATGTCTGATGCCATGCAGTGCCTCTGCAGGTTGTGCGTTTGAATGTTGAACCCCTTAGAATGAACCATACAAGTTTAAGGCTGCCTCTTGATTGGTATGTAAGAAAGTTTCCAGTTACTGTGCAAGCTTTGGGGTTTTTTAAGCAGTTTCCCACCTAAGACATCTGCAATTCAAATTCAAAATATGGTTGAAATACCATTGATTTTAACAATAAGAAGTCAAATTAACAAATAAACGCCGAAATCAATTGTGTTACCTATCTGAATAATGCAAGTGTTATGGAATGTATTTAATTGGTCTCAACTAATGTGTAGTTTTGATGAAGCGAGTAGAATTCTATAAAGAACGGTTCTCCTAGTAACTTTGTGCTTTATTCATTCTGTCATGTTTTATAATATATGTCTTTGTCTTTCTCATTCATTGTTACAGTGTAGGAGGGGGAACTTCCTGTTGTCCTGGTGCTCTTGAAGCTAAGGGGCAATGTGAAGTAGATCTGTTTGGAATGTCCTGTGATGTGGTTTTGTCTTTGTTTGTTGCCAGTGTTGTCAAGGGGGCTTTTCTTCATCCATTGGTCTGTCATGCCATCTTGGGAGTGAAATTAGCTTAAGTATGGCATTAAACCCCAATCAAACAAGCAAACAATTCAATGTCACAGTTTGTTAGATAAAATAACAATATTAAAATGCTTTGTTTTCTTGGTGTTTTAGTTGGTGCGTGACAATGCCGATCTGAGATGTGAATTACCTAAATTGGAGAAGCGACTCCGAGCCACGATGGAGCGTGTCAAGTCTTTGGAGACTGCATTAAAGGAGGCTAAGGAGGGTGCTATGCGTGATCGCAAGAGGTGCGTAAATGGCTCTCCGTAAATATCGTTCCATTGTTATCGAGATTCAGTAGCGGACTAACAGCTCTAACACGTCGGCGCTGGGCTAAAAACGCATCGGATTCAGGTTTATGTGGACAGGATTTTTGTCTGGTTTAATGTAAGGTTGGGGCTTCATACAGAATATTAACAGTGGCTGATAAAATTACATTTGGATAAATCAAATATTAAATTATAGTCATATGAAATGTTTTTCCAATTCAAATGTAACATATGTGTTAAATTTCATTCCACTGAAAACAAGTTTAATGTATTGACAAGAAAACAAAAATTGATTTATCAGGCGGTTTTCCAATTTTTTCCAATCGAATTAAATTTATGTGTGTAAAATGTTAAGCAATCAAAGAGGAGTTTAATTTAATGATAATGTTTTTCCAATTCAAATCAAGGTAATGGGCTTAAAATTTAAAAGTATAAAGATAAGATTAACATTGCAATCATTGATACAGTACTAAAGGGTAGCTAACTGATGTATGTTACAAAAACAAACTTATCTCCCTTCGTGAATATTAAAGTATGTTTTCTCTACACAAAAAGATATGGGTGGGGTGTGTCTTTTTCCAAATGATAATATGCTTTTCGCCTTCAGCTTCATGCCAGTGTCTTGAGTGATTTAACAATACATGTAGTTTCTTGCCGTGTGCAATTCTATCGCTTTAAAATAAAATACTATAAATGCGACACAAAAGTCAGAAAATTATTTTCTTTCAAAAAAAATTATCCTGGCATTACTTTCCTGTTCTTTACTTTTTGCTCTTCATACCAGTGTCTTGAGTGATTTGACAATAGTTTCTTTCTGTGTGCATTTCTATCGCTTTAAAATAAAATACTCTAAATGCGACACAAAAATCATAAAAAAAATTTTTTCTGTTCTTGACTTTTTGTGCTTTTCATCCTTTACCTTTAGCATTCAATTTTTTTTTATTTTAAATATATGTGTTGTCTGGAGATTGGAGAAAGCAGAGTGGGTTTATTTTTATTAAATACGGTTCTTCTCTCTAATCCACCGAATACAGGTTAATTAAAGCAGTCCTCAATGAAATACCCTTACAAATGATATTTAGAAAATCCAAAATTTAAGTACTTTTTTCAGGCTACTAAACTGTGGAAAAGGGTTTATCTTTGAACAACAAATATCTTGTCACTTAACCTGGTTAATTTTGATTTCAAGTTTGTAACCAGTATATTGTAATGAACATTTTCACAGAATGTTGTACAAAAAAAAAACTATGGTATGCTAAATTTCCTCATGTTAAACTAGAGGTTTAAAAATACCATACCATTTGTGAAACTGGCACTTGTTCTTAAAACAACAAACTTTTGCCATTAGGTTTTTAACATGCCAAATAAATAGAATAATTAAAGTAAAATATTATCTAATGTAAAAATTTTGTGTAAAAACTTTATGATAAGATTGTTAAATACCAAACATTAGTAAATGCCATGAGTATGAATAATGTTCATTTGTTTGACTGATTTATGTACATGCAATGAATTACCTCTGAAATTAAAACCACCTGCCTTTTTTTCTGTGTGACAGGTATCAACATGAGGTGGACAGGATCAAAGAAGCTGTCCGTCAGAAGAACTTGGCTCGCCGAGGTCATGCTGCACAAATCGGTAAGTTTCATGGAATTCAGAAAGTGACTGTTAATTTTAAAGGAATAGCAAGCTTTTGATTAACCTATACCAGTATCGACAGACTGGCTAACACATAAAAATTGACTCATTCTTTCATTTCAATAATAAGTTTATTACATAGAGTCGAAAGTTGGCAATAAAAAACAAATGATGGACAACATTTTCAAAGAGTGTGGTCGAATTTGAATGTGGGAAGGATCTTAACTCTCAATCATTTCTATTTTTTTTTGGCAAATCACTAGTTCCTTACCAAACAATTAACAACCGTAACAATTAAAATTTCCTGGAAAAGTACAATCCTCAAAAATGCCTGTAATTCTTTTTCTATATGAATTCTGAAATATCTATTTATAAATATGAAAGGTTTTCTGGCAGTCATTACTGGCCTAATGGTTAACTTGTTTTTTTTGTTATTTATTGTTATTATTTAGGACATTTACTGATAGCTAAAAGTTTGCATAATCTTAAGCATGCAGCAATCCAGGGCATTGGAAATTTGAATCTTCTGTTTCAATGAACAATGAATAAAATAAGAAAAACAGGGATTGTTTACCTAAAAATTTATTTTGAATCTTTGTCCTTGAACAACCTTCTTATCTCTCTGACTAATCCTGATTAATTTCTAGCTAGTATTGATCATGTTTTTATTATAATAAACATATTTATTTTTGTCTGTTTGTAGCTAAACCAATCCGTGCTGGACAGCATCCCGGAACCCCTGGTACCGGAATCCGAGGGGGTGGTGGTATGTCCCAGAATGGCCCAAGCATCATGGGAGGATCAGAGAGCAAGGCGTAGGTATTCCAGTCACCTCCCTCACAAACTTAAAATTTCCTCTTATTCCGTAATAAATTGACTAGAACATAGCCGTAAACTATCTGTAATTGTGAATGAAAGCCTTTTAATCTTTCTCTCCAGATTTACGAATCGCAACGGTTACTTTGCGATGACCTGCTCCGTCTATAATGACTTGCGATTGCTTATCACCATGTAACTGACTTTGGAATAGGCTCTCTCTACAAGCTGTATTGTAATACAAAATAGTATATGTCGCTTAATGTGTGATTGGTCTTGTAAGAATTCCTTTTTATCAAATAGGGTTAATTTATTCTTTTGTAATGTTAACAGAAAGTCCACTGTTATCAACTAAATAGGTGAGCAGTGTAACAAAGACTCTTTAAAAGAACTACTAATCTTTCTTCTTTATATGTGTGGCTTTTTTTACCTCTTTATTTATGGTTAAAGTTTTACTTTGATTGTCCAAATTCCTGTCTTGGTATAATTTAGAGGCGATAATTTATGATTATTCAAAGGTTGGAAAACAAAAAAATACCGTGACCTTGAAGAGAAAATTTGTTATCAGCAGTTTTGAAAAGTGTTGTTCAAAGTTTGTGGATAGCGTATCTAATTGTGTCAAAGCCGATTAAGTAATTGACTTGTTAACTCACATATGGTTGACGTTCCATGCTATATCATGTCTGTATCTATAACATTGACCACATATACTTTTCAAATAATATTCGTCAACGTCCGTGGCTTAGTGGTTTTTGTGTGCGCTTACTTATCCTACTTCGATGTACCTTTCACGGGATCTGTCTGTCGACCATCAGGTATATGAGTGAGTCACACGATGTGGCTCCTGCAATTGCGGGGGTGGTTTTTACGAGATTTCCTCCCACTATTCCACTGCAATTAGGCCAGGCACAGTGTGAAGTGGACATCAGATAAATGAAATACCTTTCACTCTGAGTACAAAGTTAAACCCCAATCAAACAAACAAACAAAAATCAAATTGTATTCACAATAAACGCCACCAAAGCAGCATGTCTCATATTAAATTGACAAAATATTATTAGGAAATGATTTTGGTCAATATTTATTGAAAAGCAGTCAATGTTATATAGAGAGAAACAATATGGCATGAACAGATCACCATACAAAAGTTACCAAATCAGATCTAATGCGATTGTGCCCCCAATGCATGCACTCAGAACACCATTTTTCATAACTGCAGATTGCAGGCTATCTATTGAGACTCACTTTATTATTTGTTATCTTCCCCTTCATAGAGCGGGTGGTTTGAGGGAGCTTCATGTTGCCCTGGTGCTCTCAGAGCTAAAGGGGAACAGGAAGCCGGTCTGTTTGTGGTGTCTGTATT
>JAQQZZ010146427.1:0-12823 GCA_030265115.1 Mopalia vespertina | reverse complement strand
CCTGCACCCGGGAATATCGCTTTGAGCTGGGCGGTTTCAAAGTGGCCGTATACCCCCCCCCCCCCCCCGCCTCCTGCTGTTCCCTTGGTTCATAAGTTCATAACAAATACAAAAATCCCCTTTTTAAAATGTTTTCACTTTTGTAAAAGACAAGCTGAATAAAACATAAAGATTACTATCAATAGATGATTTTTTAGCCAAAGCTAACGAACTATTTTGTATATTTTACGTAACTATGTAAATATACAGCAGTTTCCCCGTCATGTAGAGTAGTCGCTCGTGGGTCATGACCGCGAGCTGTCTTAAAGCGCATGCAGCTAGAATTAGAATTAATAAACAAGAGTAGAATTAATAAACAAAAAATGTTTTACTGAACTAAAAAGTAAAATTGTTGAACTCAAAGTAGAGCAAACAAAAGTTTAAAAGGAACTTGGCTCGGAAAGTGAAACAATCCTGAATAAGTGAACGACACCAAGATAATAAAAGACAATGATAGTGAATTTAAAAAACGTCTTTTTTGAGCATGGGAGTATCAGGATAAAGAGCTAGACAGAGTTCTGACAGAAAATAAAAAGACAATTTTAGATTTGAGAGCTAAATTAGAAAACGTAATAAACGTCCTAATCAGAACACAGATTCATAATAGGAAAAAAGAACATTCTCACGTACGGTATCCCAATAAAAGGTCCAGTTTTCTGGTCATCTTTCGTGAGGCTCTTACAACAGTTTTCAAAATTACATCTGATCACCAGAAGTATACTTGCTCATGATGCATTTTATCTAAGGAATGACCAGAATATACAAACGCGTAGGACTATAGGACGTAACCCTAAAACTAATGACGAGAAAAACATATCTGGATAAGTGGTCTGAATACAGGAAATAAGGGAAACAAATGTGTTCCATTATATGCAAACATTTGATCTCATTAATTATAGTTCACTTATCCTTCTCACATGTGTATATATATGTGCCCTGTAAAAACGAACCTTAAGCCCGGTGCAGGTCAACTTCCGACTGAGAGCATCTTGCAGCATCTGATCGGGCACGGATTTTGACCGACCTGAGCGCGCTTACGACTGACTGCAACTGACTTGCGCCCAGTTGCACCCAGTCACAAGCGAGTTGAACATGTTCTACTTTCCTGCGACTGGAAGCATCCAGTTGTACACAGTTCTACCGACCTGAGCGTGCATGCGATCGAGTTGACACAAACATGATCACATGACAAGACCACATGACCATCAAAATGGGCGGCAGAATGGAGATGGAGACGAGAAATTTGTAGAAATTAACAAACGTTTTTTTATAAATCAACTTTCTGTCTTCTATTTTACAGCCATGGATTCCTAATTTTAAAATATATCATACTACCAAACAGGTTAACAAATATTCGTTTAATGTAGCCATTCTTGTTCTAATTTACATCTTAGGACAGTGATGTAAATAACTATAATTCATGACGAACTAGTATATATAGTTCAATCTCCCGCGATCATTTGTTTGCACACCTTTATGGGCGCAGCCATTTTGTCTAAGTCATGTTTATTTGATACAACCTAAACTCGTTAACCTGTGTTTTTATTTCAAATGGAGAATTAATATTATCAAGAAAATACTTTTGTTTTAATTCATAATTGGTTATTGTGTTTCAAAGAAACAAAAGTAGAAAGTATTAAGTATGCTAGTTTACATATTTCTTGCATATCGAATTTCACTGACAGGGTTTCTTTACGAAAATTTGCCATTATCCGGTTCTCTGAAAGTTTAAATTGGTGGTAAAAAATGTTTATAATGCAGTCAGAGAAGACCGATATTATGGACTTTTTAATCCAATCTTTGTGTTGAAGGGATAAAACAAGAATATTGGAAATTGACGATTTATTATAGTCCTTTATTTATTTGTTTATTTCCCCAAAAGGAGCCAAAAAAAATATTAAAACTGCACTTAAAGAAATGCATCATAATTTTCGATATGATAATAAATTTTAATCTTGTGCAAAAACTTGTAACTGAATGCTAACGGGACGAGCTATGTGACATAGTCAATTACTAGCTTACATGGCGATACTGCTCAATTTTAGTATTATAACGTTGCCCGGAACTAGTATTGCATTTTTACGCCTTTTATATTTTTACTACTTTTAATACTCCCATCATTTGACGGGTCGTATTATGTTATGGGGTTGCCTTGTTGTCTACCTGTCCGTCCGTCCATCAACTTTTGTGTTTCCGAACATTTACTTGAAAAACGCTTATTGAATTCGAATCAAACTTGGTATGTGTGTTCCATGTGACAAGACGTCGTTCGGGATTGATTGTGGCTTATGTCGACCAACAGGTGGCGCCACCTGGTGACAAAGTCTAAACTTCGGTTCTGTATGTTAATTTGAAGACTTCTCGTGGACTTCGAATCAAACTTAGTATGAGTGTTCCATGTGACAAGACATCACTTGGGATTGATTTTGGCGAGTGCCGACCTATAGGTGACGCCACCTGGTGGCAAAGTCTAAATTTGGTTTCTGTATGTTTACCTAAACACTTCTGGTAGAATTCGTATCAAACTTTATATGATTGTTTCATGTGACAAGACGTGGCTTTGGATTAGTTTTGGCGTATATCGGACTACAAAAGGCGCCACCAGGGATAAAATCTAAATTTCGGTTCTGTATGTTAATTTGAAAACTTCTTGTGGAATTCGAATCAAACTAAGTTAGTATGAGTGTTCCATTTGACAAGACAGAGTTAAGATAGTCCACATGTCAAGATGCCGTGTAGGATTTTGTTTGGTGTAACGTGTTAACTTGAAATCGCTTGTCAACTTTTTGATTCCGGACATTAACTTGAAACCTGTTTATCAACTTCAAATCAAACTTAGTTACAGGTAGTATGAGTGTTGCATTTGACAAGACAGCAATAAAATATTCCACGTGTCAAGATGTCGTGTAGGATTTTGTTGGGTGTATTCTTGTTTAGATATGCTGTCTCCTGGTATATTCTATTCAAACTCGATTTTAATATTGCATGTGGCAAGATTTCTTCGGGCGTATATTGCGGCTCACTTGAGCTCTTGTTTTATATTGAAAATACTTTTTTCTCGACGGAAGCGAAATCCTTTGTTCTAAACCTTTATAGTGAGGAAAGTTCAACAATAGTATTATGGTTTAATTGTTTAAAAAAATAACCATATTCAACAACAGTTTGCTATCATTTTTTGTCGGTTTATTAACCATATTTCAAAACAGCAAAAATATAACAGATTGGTCAATTATATATTACTTCGTGATAAAACACAACTATGATTAAGTAATTAGCAGACAGCCGAGGAGCCTGGAAATACTCATTTATTAGCCATGACAGATGGAGGAAATCTTAAAAATGCCTTCTTTTAATTGTAGAGGCTTAGGGGATAACCTAAAACGTAAAGATGTCTTTCATTATTTGAGATCTAAAAAGTTCAACATTTGTTGCAATCAAGATACCCATTTCACCCTAGCTTTCAAAATTATGTAAAATCGGAATGGGAAAGTACACATTCTTATTTTTCTTCTGACGAAAGCAATGCTAGAGGAGTGACAATTTTATTTAGGGACAATTTTGAATTTACAGTCAATAAAATCAGAAAAGATAATAATGGTAATTTCATTGCTTTAACTATAACTACTAACGACACAAATGTCACAATGGCTAATTTATACGGGTCCAATAGGGATGATCCAGATTTCTTTTTTCAAATAAGTGATGTTATTCATGAGTTTGAAAACGAATTCTACGTAATCTGTGGAGATAGGAATGTGACATTTAACCAAGCACTATAGATACCGAAGGTTATAAATCTATAAATAATCCAAAATCAATGTGTTTTATAAATGATTTAATAGAAAAATAAAACTTAGTGGATGTATTTTGATCTTACCATAACACCCAAAATTTATTCTCTTGGCGACAAAGAACCCCCCGACAAACAAGGGCGTTTAGAGTATTATTAGTCAATGAAGAATTTCTTACTTATACAAGAATGTTAGTTATAAGCCTAAATCCGACCATTCTATTGTGATAATGGAGTGCAGGCTGACAGACTACATGAGGCAAAAAGGGATTTGGAAATTTAATAATTTACTATTACCTGATCAAAGGTATATTTATATAGTCAAATAGGCTATTTTGTCCCGCGTCAAACATTATTCAGATGCTGATATAGCTGAGGAATCACTTGCCGAAATAGACTGAAATAAAATTTAATTTAACTTAAATCCTGAACTATTATTCGAAGCTGTTTTATTAGACATAAGAGGAAAGACGATAGAATTTTCATCAAAAATTAAAAAAGCAAATAGGGTATCTTGAATTACTTCAAAACATAAGGAACCCTTTTAGCGAGGAACTAGAAGAACTTAATTACCAAAAAGAAACCTTAAGAAAATAGAAAATACAAGGAACAATGACTAGGTCAAGAGCTAGGTGGATGATGAATCGAGAAAAACCTATCAAATATTTATTTAGTTTAGAAAAACTTAAATATGTCAACAAAATATTCCCTTGTGTCCAAAACGAAAGTTGTACTATCCATATTCAAAAAGAAATTCCAAAAGAGGTAAAAACTTTTTATGGGAATATCTATGCAAAAAAAAACAGTAAATGAAGAAAGTTTGCAAAAATTACCCCTTGGTAACTTAAATAAACTGTCCGAAAATGAAGCATTAGGACTAGAAGGTGAAATATCCTTGAGTGAACTATTGGCTGTATTGAAAAAACAGAAAAATAATAAAAGGCCGGGGAGTGATGGATTAATGCAGAGTTTTATCATTTCCTTGGAAAGACCTTGGTTTCGTCTTATGGAAAATGTTAAATTTTGGATTTGAAATAGGTCAAAGACAAGTCCTCGTCACCTATCTTCCTAAAGTCGACAAACCCTGCCAATACTGAACAAACTGGCGCCTAATATCACTACTGAATGTGAAATATAAGTTAGGACCTGCATGTATTGCGGAAAGAATAAAGAATATACTTCATAAAAGTATTCACAACGACCAAAAAGGCTTTGTACGTGATAGATTCATAGGCGAAAATATCTGCATGGCCTCTGATATTATAGAATATGCTGAAAGAAATGCAACACCAGGTGCGCTGTTGCTCATTGATTTTGAAAAAGCATTTGATACAATTACGTGGTCGTTTTTGATGAATACTCTAAAACTATTTATCTTCGCTTATACAATGGATTGAAACCTTTTATAATGATATAACTTCCAGTGCTTTGCAGTGTGGATTTTTAAGTACACCATTCATGATTCATTGAGGTTGTAGACAAGGAGATCCAGTCTCCCCATATTTGTTTATTATTTGCGTTGAGGTTCTGGCTTTAACGGTTAGAATCGATACAAATATTAAAGGTTTTAAAATAGCAGAAGTACAATATAAAATTAATCAATTCGCAGATGATACTACCCTATTTACGGATGAAACCGCCTTCTAACTTAGGGCATGTCTGGCTGTACTTCAGTACTTTGGTCGACTCTCAGGGTTAAAGGTCGACCGACAAAACCCAAGCAGTATGGCTTGGATCATTTAGTAATGGCCCTAGCAATCTAAGCGAACCCTTCAAGCAGTATTCTAAAAATAATTGTTAATATCGCATATAAGTTCATCCGGCGAAAAAATGATAAAATTAAAAGAACCCAATTGCTTCAAAGTAAGGAGTATGATGGCTTAAAATGATAGATTTGGAAAGCTGTATGAAGGCAGAGCCACATGACGTTTAGCACTTAAAAAAAGTAACAACTTTTTTATTATTTACCATCAATTAAAGCTGCTTTAATGTGGCCCCAAAATACTTTGTAAATTAGCGAATCAATTAAATAAGTTTTGGAGTGATGGACTACACGCATGGGCAGAAGTTCTTGTGTTGTTAACACATAACAACTCTTCCCATATTCTATAACAATCACTGTGGAACAATGACTACTTACAAATTGGGAAAAGAACAATATTCTATAAATCCTGGTACAAACATGGAGTTAGATATGTCAACGATTTACTGGACGAAAATGGAGGAATACTTTCAAAAGATACATTTTCACAAATTTACAACTTTCGACCAAATGCGTTGACATATCTAGGAATACAAAGAGTAATCTCATTGTTTATGAAAAAGTTTTCTCTTAGATATGAAAAGTTGACTTATCCAATCAGACCATATCCAATCTCAGTTTGAATGAAATACCCCAAAATCTGTAAACCGTTCTATAGCATACTTATTCTCAGCAAGAAGAAGAACCTAGTGCTGAAACCAGATGGGTATGTATGTACACTATAAATGATAAAGAGTGGAAAATTATCCACACACAACCTTTTGTAAGCACAAAACACACAAAAGTTATTTGGTTTCAATATAGATTAACACTTAAAATTTTGGCAACAAACACCTTTCTGCAAAAAAAATGGTTTTCGTGACTGCCCAATATGTGACTTTTGCAGAAAGGAAACTGAAACATTGAACCATGTGTTTGTGGAGTGTACAATCATACAAACGTCTTGGGAAGCAAATTGCGGATTGGATACAGGCTGAGTTAAATATCACTGTAAACCTTACTAACCAGTTCATTCTGTTTGGATCAAAACAATCAGGTACAGATACCACTATCACCACAATTATGCCTTTAGCAAAATGGTTTATTTACAAAAATAAGCAAAACAATGGTAAAATTCCAGCTGTGCAAGGGTTTAAAAAATTTTTTAAATAACTACCATGCTATTGAGAGAGCTGGGTACTACATGGAAGGTAACCCCGAAGAGTTAAAAACGATGGAGGTTTTGGAAGAATCTATTCACTTAACAAACGCAATATTTACTTATTAAACATTGTATGTTTTTACTGAAATTCCAATGTATGTTGGACCTTGCTATACTGTTAACTGACTTCCCATGTGGTTCAAGTTTGTGAAAAAAATTATATGTATAAGTTACGTTACAAATATATGAATGTATATCTACCAAATCTGTAATAAAAATATTTTTAAAAAGATATTGTAAATAGATTTTCTGGCATTTTAAATACAAAAGTGAAATTTGTTATCTGAAAGAGCTGTTTATTGTTTGAATAATTGACGTATGCCCCAATCGCACACTTTAATAGCTGTTAACACACGGGCTTTCGCTAACGCTCCAGGGGTTAGCGTGTCGGCCTACTAATCCTACACCGATGTACGTATCACGGGTTTGAGACCTCAGGTTAGTTATGCGATGTGGCTCCAGCAAGCGTGTAGGCGGTTTTTACGAGGGGTTCCCAAGTATTTTAGAATAGAATAAGAAAAATCAAACAAACAAACAGGCTTAAACATATATAATATTTTGTTTCAAATAATAAATCTCTCGTCTAAGAATGGAAAACTGCTTTTGATTTAAACCACCAGCAAAATATGACATGCTGTATTCGTTTGGCTTTTTTAAAATTAAACAAGCTAGTAGCTAGCATGTTTACCACTAGAGGCTTTTTTCGTAAAAATATGCTCATTATCCGAGTCAAATCACCTTTTCCTACTTTTTTTTAAGAGCTATTTTTGTCTTCAAAGGGCCAAAGAGTAAAAGTTATGGTGTTGATCACCATTTTGGTACGATATACAATGTCGGTCATATTTGCTGTGAAACCTGGTGAAATACCATCACATCTATGGTATTAACAGAAAAAGAGAAGTTTGAAGTTAATATCTGAATTTAAGTGATGGCCATTTTGGTTAGCGGTCTTAAATGAAATCCAGTCCCATTGGTTTCTTAACAGGAGGAAACTATTTTCCAAGTTTTAAATATATTAAAATTATGCAATGACATTTTGTTTTACGGAAATGGAATCCCCTTATTTGTCATAAAGGGGGTAAGCTACATTATAAGTTTCAAATTGTTTGTGAATTTGTTCTCAAAATTATCATGTAGGCGTGAATATTGTTATGAAGTTAATTTCAGAATGTTTTTTATTTGCTGAAAGTTAATTTTTGTAAGTGAAAAAGTTATATTACATTCATTCAAATCTGTAAGTCACGTGGTGTGACATGAGCCTGGACACAACCGCCTGTCGCTTGGTAGCTGTAAAGTTGTCAATCGAATGCCATAGCCAATGGTATGTTTATTGAGTCTCTAATTAGCTTGGCCAATCGAAATTAGTCCGTTAAACAAACGTTTTCGGAAAGGTTAAAAAGGGAGAGAACTAGAAAATTAAAGAATAAATTAGAAAAAGAACTACAGTGAGAAGAGAGAAAGAGCGATGGCGATAGTCAGGGGTTTTCGGACAAGGTTTCTAAATTGACGATAGACTGAAATCGACAGACATCGAGATTTGAGCTAAGTACAAATTGAATTCTTTATTTTAAACTCGGACTATTAAACGACTCAACACTACCAGGTTATAGGTTATATGTGCGCTCATATATTGTAAATTAATGTTACATTACTATTCAAAGGCGGGAACGATTGCCTTCCCTTTATACTAAATTAATTATAATACTTTTAATACGAAAATTGTCTTTGTGTTATTATATTTCGGTCGTCACTTGTTGGGGATTGTATAAGATCTTCGGTATATGCAGATGTGAAATTCTGAACTTCCTGTCTTCAGATCTATCAATATATTACTGTCTGTCAAAAAAGAAATTAAAGGATAACGTTTTTTATAATAATCAGACTATACTTAAAAGAGGGAAATCAAATCTCACTTGTGTTGCATTATGTTAAAGTTTATCAGCTAAATACATGGATTGCCACTAATTATTGAAATGAAATGCAAAACAGTAGGAGTAAACAAGATTTGAGGAATTGACTCACCAAAACTATACACCTCAATCAAAGCTACTATTCAAACAGTCAGATCACACTAATTGAAAGCCAGAAATAGCGGAATCTCATGAAGAAAAGATCACTTCTTCATTTTAAATATATATTTTAGACTATTGCATACACAATCTTAAATTTAACCCCGAAAAACCGGAGCTTTGTCCCAAGGGAGATAATTAATTCATTTCAGTCTCACACATATTGGAGTCATCAGTTGTCAATATACATGTATTTAACCATGCTCCATGACATATCTCAACTTCTAGAGACAATGTGTTTCCTTACATGAAACTCCACACCTTGTCACATATGGACCTTATTTCTAGTGAAACAATTAGTTATGTTGCTTTGTTTATAAACTTACTGGCTTACTGTTGCTATCTTCTTTTGATCTTTTTTACCGGGTGGTTTAAAAAAATTACAAGATAAAGTGATTTTTTTTAAACATGATTAACACAGTACAGTACATCAGAGAAAATTACCTGAAAATGAGCTTTTGTTCAGTATTCCCCTCCAAAAAAAAATCAGATACACTTTCTTACGTGGATGAGTTGAATACATGGTATATAACATAGAACTGAAGATAGAGGACAATATTTTCCTGACTTTATTGTTATCTGATTTAATATGTACCTGTTCTTGTGGAGCAGAAAGCAGAACTTGTACTGGCCACTGGTACTCCTATGTGTGAGTCCCACGTGGGATCATCTGTTAATTGAAGAAGAAAAGATGAGGGCAGGGTGTGGTAAAGGTTGTAATCCTTAAAATATGTGTACATTGGCATTAAAGCCTTTACTTGTGTTATTTCAGTTATACAGCCCTTGAACAGTATTATTTTGCTGTTTTTGTTTTGTTTGGTTTGGGTCGTTTTCAACAGGATAGTTTTCTTTTGCATGGATAATGACTGAAAAGCTGTCAAGTAAAAATAATTCTAACATGTTTGTTTGTTTCTTTATTTATATTATAGGTTATCTTTCAGTTACTTAAGAAAGGAAGCCACATTATATCATTTTAACTTGTCTTATGTGAAAAAAGAAAAAATGCGAATCTACACAAAATGAATTTTGTTAGTTGGCATTTCATTTTGTAAACAA
Source organism: Mopalia vespertina (assembly GCA_030265115.1). NCBI lineage: Eukaryota > Metazoa > Mollusca > Polyplacophora > Chitonida > Mopaliidae > Mopalia > Mopalia vespertina. Next base: position 2,906 of record JAQQZZ010146427.1, on the reverse strand, counting down.
AATAAGAAAGGGATTTAAAATTTATAGATATAAAAATGTGGAGACTTTGTTTCATAGTCATCACTTACCACATTCCACCAGATCATCAAAATCAGGAGCCATGGGGTTACTGGGATGTAATCCCTCACCATCAACACTCACATAATCCTGTTGTGAAGATCAATTGTCTCAACTATATAAAATAAATAATTAGTTCTTTGTATAAGTGCATTATTGAAACTCCTGATGTATTTTATTCATTTTGTTTTAATATATTAAAATTTATTAAGTAACAATAGATATGACTGCTTAAATCACTTCCAGTTTGTTTAACACTATTTGTCCCCGGTGTACTATTAATTTGAGTATTATTCCCCATATTATACCATATCACATATTTATTAAAAACATAACTTTTACTTACTACCCACAATTCCTGTTTCACATCCACCAAACCCCACAATCTGGCACTCCGGAATTCAGGCAATCCAGCCTTCCCATTGGTCAACAGCCAGATCCGAGCGTGCACCTCTCAATCCTTTTTGACACGAAATTCACCAATGTTATAACCGTACGATGCTACGGGTTATCGGTTTTATTAATACCTAACATGCGATCACAAAAGTTTGTGCTTCTTCATGGGCTGTGTTAGATTGTTGTTTCCTTTTTCATTGAACGAATTTAGAATACTAAACACCCGTCGACAGACTTTGTGCTGTACGGGTCTACTCTGTGGTCATTTCTTGGCGGGTGGTGTTGTAGACAGCATGGCTTTTTTTCCCGCTCTTCGTTTCGTCTGTTGTTGCTTCTTTCTCCGTGCTTAATCGGTTGTAGACATCATCGCCACCTTGCGGCATTTTCGTAGTTTAGCCACAGTCCTAACACACACACACACCTTGAGGGTGCAGCAGTAAACTAACAAACATTCAAATAACAGTCTTTCTTTATACTTTATTCGATCAACAACAAAACAACATGCTACTCTATATAAAATGTACAAAGTATGTACACCTTACTGAATATCAATACTACAGTATTTAAAAACAAAATTAAAAAAACTATGCTTAAGCAGGCTTAAGGTGTGTCCTTTAATTTAATTTTAATGAAGTTATAAATCACGGCATTAAGCTATCACTATTAACATTGAAACCAAGTGACTGACTATAACATGATACAGTGTGTATGAAGACTTGAGCAACCGCGCGCTGTGTCGTCATGTCCACGCCATGGCGGCTTAGCGGTGACCCTGACCTTGTGACATGACATAGTTTTAAAAAAGGACAAGTGCAAGACAAAGAGTAGCTGCCATGTTGTCATGACGTCAGCTAAGCACTGTTTATGTGCCACTTTTTCTGTGGATTTTTTCAGTGTTTGGATGCTGCTTGTTTTCAATCGCTCACACCACTTGTTAAGAGGACTCAAAGTACAAAGACCATCGCCAACTGATAATCACCCACCTAAGGTAGGGCTTAACCAACAACAAAAATTACATGAATATATCGTTTTAATTATAATCTCGATGAAGACAGTCGCTGTTCAACTATCCTCACTCACATTTTGACAATGAATCTTATTTCTTATTTAAAAGTTTGATGCCAAGAACTTTAAAATTCACCACGTGAAAGCGCGTCGTCTCTTTTCCTTAAAAAATACTTCATCTTTTAAATTCTACGAAACCCCGAATTCTAACACAAAGAAGGACATCTCAGAACTGTTTTCGATCTCTGGAAATTACAATCTAACAAGTTTCTCTGACACAGCTCGTAATTTGTTAACACTATCCAACTCCCTCTCCATGAAATATCCTGTGGTTGAACAAAAACAATAACGCCATACACAACGCCACACACTAAACCATAACTCTCCGTGTCGTTACGCGGAAAATCCAACACAACGCACCTTAACGCACAACTCCTTCTTTATCAGTCGTCGATCAATGTCGTAACGAAAATAAATCCAGACATCCGTAGTGAACGTTTTTTTTAATTACATATTTTATTTACTGCACAACTGTAACAAATTAGACGACGATAAACAGGTATTTGGCACACTAGATATATATGTACAGATGTCCTACGTAGCAGATAAAGCATCCTTTGTTGAGCAGCAGACTAGATATATTTAATATTAGACAGACAGTTTGAACAAAGAAGTGCCTGAAACAATATTTGGTGAAACCAAAAATCCCCTTTGAGTTAGGGCGCATATTCACAATTGCTGAACATTTTTCTCTTCCTGTTCATTCGGAGATCGTTTAGAAATCAAGCCGATTGATAAAAACACAAATTATTCCATCTAAAGAGGGAACCGAACCAGAACGTTGAGATTAAAAAGATTATTGGATTAAAACTGTTCAAATGTTGTATCCACAAGGTTTCAATTGGGAACCAGTACAAGGTTAAAAAGAAATAATTCCTTTTGTATTCCAATATGACTAACCTAGCCCCCGGTCTGCTAAATGCGAATACGTATCTTATAGATATACAGTCAACAGAGATATATGACGTTCAGCTGTACCAAAACTTTAGTAATACGGCCTGCCGATGAAAAACAAATAACGTTGAATCCGTATGACCTAAAACGAATACATTTTAAGCGAGTGTGGTACTGCTGAGAAATGACTGGTTTTGACATAGAAATGGACGTCGAGTGGTCATTTGGTGGGTCAGTATAACTCAAGGAAGAATTTGAGATGAATTAAGTCAGGGTAAGGCCATGCAATTGCTATAAATTGGAAAATAAAGTGCATAATCATAGCAGCGTTATGCTATTTCTAACGGTTTACACTCAAGTAGCGTAGTTACCGGTCTGCTATAGTCTCCTTAAACAGGAATAGTAAAATCTTGTACTTATAAATATATCTACTCCTCTCTTATACAACCACATTGCATACGACAGAAACACAAATATAAAGGACCTACTGGTTA
>JAQQZZ010146405.1:0-12825 GCA_030265115.1 Mopalia vespertina | reverse complement strand
GTCAACTACAAACTTGAATGTAAAAAAAAATTGCAAACAAATTTGAACTTTGCTGTATACTATTATAGCTATACAATGTCAAGGCAAAACATTTGCTAGAAACCGCCCCCTCCTTTTAATGTAGGTTGGTGGTTATTTTTCCTCAAGACTTAACAACAACAAAAAACCTTCTCATGGTAACGTTACCTTTCTTAACTTTCACTTTCTGTTGTAAATTGTGTCCTGTTTCTTTCTTATGTAATCCATCTCTAACAGTTAATAATGTTGAAGTGGTTTTCTTTTTCTTGTTTCGTGGTTTCGTAACATCGTGCGCGTGAAAGGTGAAACCCGGCTGCCTCACGTACACAGGCCCGCTTGCAGTGCTGCTGTTACCAGGGGAGCCGACGTTGTCGTAGTCAACCGACCCAACGGGACTAACAGGACCCAGAAGGGGACTGTCTAATGCAGGTCGGGAATCGGGAGGCCCGTCTTTGCTATTGTCACAATTTTCTTCCTCGTCACTTGTTGTCACTATGGGCTCGGTCGGCCCTCTTTTCCCCCCAGTTAATTTCGGCACATATCGTACATGTTGTGTACTTCCTACTCCCGCAGGAGGTAGCAAAGTTGCCATGATTTATTTCCTTCTTCTGTCAATACCTATATCTCAAACAGTATATTCCATAAACTGACCATCCGGCTGTGTATCATGCTTGGATATAAAGTAATAAATAAATAAATAAATAATTAAAAAAAAAAAAATCACTTGATGAATTATACGTTGCTTATAACCAATGTAGATACCGAACAAGCATGAGATCGAACCCGTACACTTTGGCTTGTTGGGCCAACACCTTACTGACACTTTCCACGTATAAGTAAGTATAAATATCGCATATTGTAGGCCATAGCCTCATTTGAATGCTGAGTAAGTCCCCAGATTGCGTTTAAATAAATTGTAAGCACAGATTCCATCAAATTGGTGAAAATATCCTATACAGATCCCATCAATAAGCAACAAGATAGAGAATTATCAAAATCTCTGAATCATCTTCGAAACGGTGCTGTCAATTGTCATCCACATGCACAGATTTTATCACATTCGTCCAGTAAGGGACTGTGGATGCGACCAGTGACGTTGACTCGGTGAAAACACTATAATTATAGCAAGTTACTGCTTGTCAGTGGCGCGAACTGTCACTCACGTTGGGAGGGAAATCGACCTGTAAACGAAATACTTTCTTGTAATTCTTCCGTGGATCTTCTCTTAAAATGACCTAAAATTCGGCCCACCCATATCCCTCCAAATAATAAGTGTCCATTCCTGATTTACGCAAGACGTAAATGGATAGAAAATCGCCATTTTTCTATTCACTGTTTAGATCAAATGTTGTTTGTATCGATGACCTCGTTTCTAAGCATGTAAGTCCCAGCCGGGCAATAAGCCGACATTCTGTTGGCGGAGTCCTCGCGGCTCCATGGTTACCGTGTTGATAACACCCATTCAGCCATGTTTACAATCGATCTGTCACGTGCAGCCGATAAAGTGTGGCAATTTAAAGCTGGTTGAAAGGTGTATACGACTGTTATATACTGACAGTTTACTTGAAATACATAGCCTCCATGGTATTTACTGTATCTACCTGGACCCTGCGCCTTAATTGAAACCTAAGTCATCCATAAAGGAATTTAGAATCTGTTGATCCGCATGCCAATGAACGGATATAGGCCTATACGTAAACCGCAAGTCATGTCTGGTCAAAAGAGTTAATTTAATCCTCAATGCGATAATCCAGCCATTAAGACGAATAAAATCACCGTATTGGATTATTTCGTAACAAGTGTATAGGCCAACTAGACATACGGTAGTATCAATGCTTTCACGTTGTATTTGGTCTATTGTTATCTTTGTATGCGTCATGTCTATTTAAGGTGTTTACATAGCTAAGCTATCGGATGAACTTTAGCAAAATATGTATTTGTATGCGTATATGAGCTGGGTGGGGATATAAAATTTGGTGGGACCAAAACAGGTTCAAGCAATTTGGAACAATTCTGGCAAAATTAAAGCGGTTTTTAGGACCGGCTTGCTGTTGTCCCTTAGATCTGAAAAAACACAAGAGTAACCAGAAGCCAGAAAAAAATATTCAACTACAAATCCGCTTGAAATAATTGCATGGCTGTATTGCTCATCACACTATTTCAGTAATGTTGATTAAACTGCTACAAGTTTACTCACCAGTCTCCTACCATGGCCAAGTTTGTTCATCATTCTCCCTTTACCATTTACATTTTTGTAAACCATTGTTCTTGATCCATTTAAAAGTTTTACCCTTGTCCTTACATTACCGAGTTTGTTAATTATTTTCTCTTAACTACATGTATTTCCAAGTTGCATTCATCAAGCCATTTTCAAGTATGTTCATCAGTTATTAAACCAACTTAAAAGTGTGCTCATCAGTTATTAAACCAATGTGTGTGTGATTTACCAGGTTGTGAATCGGTTTTCAAGCCGTTTACATGGGTATCAGTTATAAACTCATTTAAAAGCTTGTTCAAAAGTAATCAAACCATTAACAAGTTGTTTCATCAGTTATCACGCCATTTAAAAGTTTATTCACCAGTCATCAATCCAATAAAAAGTTTGTTCATCAGTCTTCAAACCATTTAAAAGTTTGTAAATCATTTATCAAGCCAATTCAAAGTTAATTCATAAGTCCTCAATCCATTTAAAAGCTTGTCATAAGTCATCAACAAGTTTGTTCATTAGTCATCAAGCTATTTACCAGTTTATGAACCAGTCATCAAGCCATTTAAAAGTTTGTATATCAGTCATCAAGTCGTTAACCCGTTTGTAAACCATTCATCAAGACCATTAAAAGTTTATTTATTAATAATAAATCAATTTACAAGTTTGCTCATCAGTCAAACCATTTTAAAGTTTGTTTATCAGTCATAAAGCCATTAACAAGTTTGTTTATCAGTCCTTGAACCATTTTTCAAGCTTTGTCAAGTTCTTTAGCCATTTACACGATTGATAATCAGTTATCAAGCCATTTACACATTTCCTTTAACCATTTACAAGTTTGTTCACCTGTCCATTTTCAAGTTTGTTCACCAGGGCTTTAACTATTCACAAGTTTTTTCACTAGTCTTTTAATAATTTACAAGATTGTTAATCAGTCTTTAATCTATGCACAAGTTTTTTCACTAGTCTTTTAACAATTTACAAGATTGTTAATCAGTCTTTAATCTATGCACAAGTTTTTCACTAGTCTTTTAACAATTTACAAGTTTGTTAATCAGTCTTTAATCTATGCACAAGTTTGTTCATTATTTGCCCTTTTACCGCTAACAGTATTCTCTGGATCATTTGTTCATCAATATACCTTATACACGTTTGTTCACCGGCCCTTCAATCATTTCTTAGTTTGTTTATCATGATCTATATGCCTTAAGGACTCTATCGCTAGTCAGAGGGGACATTTGGACTTTTAAAAAAAAATTGAATTAGAAGACTGTTAACTTTGATGATATAACTGGACTACATTATTTATAACAACGGTGTTGTGACAATCAATTGAAAACAGGTACCTGCCTGGAGAGGATTACAGTCTCTCGCTGTGCATATACGCTTATCAACAGTTTCCGTATATGGTATATTGAGCACTTATTCACTGAAGCCACATGTGGTTGATTGGTGTTAGTCTTTTAAGAGATAGATCACAGCTTGAATGGAATTCAAATGTTAGTTGAATAGATTGATCACAGCTTGAATGGAATTCAACTAACATTTGACACGGTCAGCTCTTCTCAATTTTATCGAAAAACTGGTATAGTTCACAATATATATACATAATTATTTGCGAAACATACATAGAATGGGTCAATTCGATATTATAAACAAATTGTGAACAAAAAAAGATTGAATTACTTCAATGAATTGAGCATAAAAGTGTTAAACCTGTCGTAAAATAGATCAAAAATACATTTTACCGGTTTTCATTTTTCAGTATACCGTACTTGGGGAAAATGCCTACTTCTCGGCCGTTATTATACCTACAGAACTGATTTTTTGCATTCAGATTTTTAATATCTTTTTTTGTTTTTTAGATAGAGTTATAAGAAGTTGACATTTAACACAATATTGGAAGAAAACTAAGACAAACAGGAAAAAAACGGAATGACCGTTTTTTGGTTCATATACTGTATTATACGTTGATGTAAAATTGAACAGTTAAAGTAAATGGTGTAAAAGTAGCAATTTAAAAAAAGAGGTAGCAAAAATGTACTTTTTATGCAAATATTTTTTTCTGTTAGTTTTAGTTGTCGGACACTTACCACTAAGCCACGGCCGTTGGAAAAATGAACTCCCATGTTAAGTAAAGATGTAGTATTAGTAGGTCTATGCTGGGAATGTACTGCCCTTAGCAAGAGCATGGAGACATTTAGAATTAGTCGTTTATCTTTTTTGTAATGGTATTATTATTGAAGCAAGAGACTTGACAATCAGCTAAACACAAAGGTTTTTAGGAAAGTGAACTAGTAAAGCATAAGTCAGTAGGAAATTCCATCAGCATACATGAATCTATCATCTCCACATAATTGTTTACACAATGCCCATTCTATTTCTTCACGTCAATTAGTGAAAAAACGATCAAAATCATGGAAGCTGTAATGCAGTTAAACGCTGTACTTAAGGTTATTTCACTCATATGATGGCATGTCAGTCCAATGCGGGAAGGAAACCACCACAAGCGCTTGCAATGAAGAAAGACTAGACCGGACAATCACAAGACAAATAGGGAGGCAAAGCTTAGTGAACAGCTCACCTGTGTGAAGCTTTACAATGGAAAGCAGACTTCGAGAGTCTCCACAAGGCCAATGAATATTATAGCAAATAAACAATATAAGTTCGAGCTGGACATGCCAAACCATTCCTGAAGTACTGGTCGAAAGACAAACGAATGGACAGATGAAGTTCGAGCAAAAGTTGGGAAGCAGACTATGACAGTGCAACAATGCCAATGGACAGGCTATCTGACACATAAAACAAGTCCGAGCTGTATATGCTAAATCCTTCCAGAGATACAGCTTGGAATAGCACAAGGGGGAAGAGCAGGACGGAATTAAAGACGGAGTGTAATAAACACGCAAGAACAGATGGGTTTCCGGATTTCCTGTAGCTCAAAAAAGATTCTTACCAGCTAAAGATTGATGCAAGTTTTATGCCATGCTTATTTCACTTATATGACTGTGTTAGCCCTGTGAATGGTGGAAACCACCCTCGACACCACTAGTAACAGACAGAAAAAGGATAAATCAAGACACATTATACAATGGTGCACAACAGATCAGCTTTGTTCTATCTCTGAGAGCATGAGGACAAATGTTTTCAATGGCTTTCAAGTCTGATTGGGTTTTTGGGAGATCCTGAATAATTAGATTACTAAGTGCCAGCACTGATACCATTGGCAACAGACGCAATCACAGGACAATACAAAGACATCACAACCATATCAGCTTTCCTGTTCAGAAAGCACCAGAGCAACAGGAAGCTCCCTCCAACCACCCACTTTGGATGGGACTGGCAATCACAGATCTTGTTTTAATGCCATGGCGTCCCGAAAAGACACTTAATGTACACTATAACCATGGTAGCCACAAAGTCATCAAACTATGGCATACAAAATGTCGTCTATTAAGGAAGTATACGAACACAAAGAATTTCAAAATTCTGATTTAAAAAAGAGGAAGATCCTGAAAACCTCCTATTACTCGGCGACATGTATGCAGTTGATACAAACAGTTAAAAAAGAGTAAGTATGACGCATGAAGAAAGTCAAGAAACAAATAGTCTTAACATTTTATTTATTTACATATTTAAATATTTCACTGAGATATGCCATTGTCCATTCACTCATTTCAAACATTCATATACTGGCTTCTTTCAAATTTCTTGAGGTGTACTTTTTTTGGGAAAATCAGACATATTTATGAAAATGATGTATTTACAAATGTATGCAATAAAAGCTTCCATGATTTTATTAATGATTAATGTTAAGGCAAACATTTTAATGGTGACAAACATGAATAAAAATGTCATTAAGTCTTTTTAATGAATTACTGATGCTTGCTAACAATACATTACAGGTCGATTTCTCCAGAAAATTCAAACATAAAGTACTGGTAAGCAGTTTCAGATATCTTTAACATTAAATTGCGTGTTCAGAACTTGGCAATACTGCAAACACGAATAATAAAATAAACTGTAATTTACCCATTTTTTAACTGAATAAGCATCTCAAGTGCTGTAGTAGAGGATTCCAGCTTTCATGAGCAAAGTTTTAAGTATTTAAATCCTGAAATTATCCCTGAATTGTGTAAGAATAAAAATAAGGGTGAAAGAAACTGAATGCTCAAAAGGTACCCAACCCTGTCTTTCAAGGATACAAAAATAAATATATTCTTCAAGCTAACTTAACATTTAAAAGTGATATTGATGACTTTTAACACAATAGTTTCCTAAATAAACATCTTTGAGCCTGATGTAGATTCCATGATGATGATAATGGGTTTGAATTCTGTCCACACAATGTGAAAAATAAAGTTGTACAGGCAATAAACCCGATTTCACATTTTGTACATCTGTTTTATGCACACAAGAAAACGAATTTGTTAAAATTTGGCCAGAATCACCTGTGGTAATATTTGGAATATTTATCACGAATTGGGCTGTTGTGTCCATTACGATGTTTGTGTGATCGTCTATGTGGCTCTGGACTACGGTACCGAACTTTGTCTTTATAATACTTTTTGTGTCCGTGTCGATGATCTGGAGACGGACTAATTGATCGACTCCGACTCCTTGAGAATGATCGTTTCCTTCGTTTGTCGTGTTTGTGTGAATGATGTTTTTCTCTATAACGATCTGGTGAGAACCGATCTTTTTTCTGTTTTTTTGGTGGTGATCTGTATTTTCTGGATTTTGAGGGTGGACTGAGACTGCGGCTACTGCTCCTACTGGAGTGAGATCTCGAGGATAATGATTTACTGGAACCTCCATGGCGGTCAGGGGAGCGACTCCTCTTCTTGGAGTGGTTCTTCTCCCTGCAAAAGACAACAGATTCATTGATTAGTGTTTATGTTTCTCACTGATAACAGCGACATACTCTTAACTTAATGACCACAAACCATAACACAACCATAAAAATGTGTTTGTTGGGGTTTTCACAATGTTCCTGCTTAAAAATGGTGGAAAACCACAAGCAAACTGCAACAACCACCTGTGTGGTTGAGTGGCTCGGTTATATACTCGATTGTCAACATGCAGACTGTAACCTGTGTCCAGCACAGCGAATTAGAATAAGTAAGCAGACCCAATAAGCCACATAAAAATGTGCAGATTTGTAAAAATAAATTTTCCACCTGGCTTATTTTTTGGAGGAAAACCACGAAATCTCTGAAAAAGCATCCATCTATCTTCACACTTATAAACAAGGACTACCGTGTCTTCTAACCCCTGTGATAAATTTAAGGGGATTTAGCAGTCCACAGCTCAACAGAGTGAGCTACAGATGATTGATGGGTGTTCAACGTCTTACTTAAGGGTATTTCACTTATATGACACAACAGGGTTCCCACACTTATTTAAAAAGAATTTCCAAGACTTTCCTTGAGTAAAATTATGTAGTTTTTCAGGGTTTTTCCGGGATAAAAATGGTCTGACTTTTGTGAAATTTTAAAATTCACTTGTAAATGGATTATTATTACAACAATAGTTTGTCATGTTGTCACAAAACACAAACGAATTCTCAGTTCCAGGACTTACTAGGACTTTTTGTTAATTTTCCAGGATTTTTAAGCATTTTTAAAAACCAGGACTTTCCAGGAATTTCAGGAGGAATGGGAACCCTGACACAAGCACAAAACAACTGTCAACGGTTTGAAAGTAATTCAATCCAGTGCTAAATAAATACAGCATTGCTACTCTCCAAACAAACTGCCACAGGGCTGCTTAAACACATCCATAAAAAATGTTAAATGCCATACTAAAGGCTTTTTCAATCATATGACAGCATGCAAGCCCAATGAGTGATGGAACTCCGCAAGACAAGACTAGCTGAATCCAGGACAATCACAAGACGTAATACAAAGACATCACCAACAGATTGGCTTCAAGTTTCTCCTAGCCATCTCAACCACCTACCCGTATAATATGAAGAATTGAGAAAATGTCCAAGTTAGCTTGAAACATAGTGTGGACTGAGCCAAAGCAGAGCTAACCCAGGTAAATCTGGATACTTACACTGGAGTATTGTTTTCATGAAGATCCACCTCAGACTTTATTTTCCTCATGTTGTTGATCAAGGAGGGATTAGGGCTCACGTTTTTAGGAGTACCTTTTGAAAGATATCAAACAAAACTTCAGTGCACAATTATGATTGGCTCACATTATTGAAATAAGATTCATTTTCATTAATTATTGTGTCCAAGCTTACTTACAATTCTGAAGTTATGTTTGTTTGATTGGGGTTTTACTTCATACTTAAGGGTTTTTCACTTATATGGGAATGGCTGAAGTTATGAAGCTACCACTAATGAGTGCCAGTGCCCGTTTGCAAAATTTACACTTAGACAAAGTGGAGCAAATGGCCTGTACTTACATTACAGGTTGTCGGTTTGTACACAATTCGTTCTTTTGGAAATAAAAGCTATAGACAAACAATTCCCAACACTTAAAAATAACCAGTATTAAAAGGATATACCAGCAATGTAAAATATTGTGGATTAACTGTATTGGGCAAGGGGATGTCACTCTGTTGCTAAAACGTCCTAGTTGAAAACTCTGTAAAACATAAACTTATCTATCCTAACCCTGTAGAGTACAAGAAAACGATAACAATTTTACTTACATGGCCTGGAGTTAGAATTAGTTGGAGTTCCTTGCTCAGAACTTAAACCCTTTGCTTTTAACTTGGCTTCAATTTGAATCTTCTTAGCTTCATTGACTATCTTCTCTAATTCATCATAGTTTGGCTGCAAATAAAATCATAGATCTAAAAAGTCAGCATACTGTGTGCATTTAAGACTTCACAGACAGCTTGTGTAAATGCGGTGCTTAACAAGAGCATTCAACTTATAGTTCAGCTCAATGTCTTCTCAAAGACACTTCATTTATACCGGACAGATTTCCCATACGCAACATGCTCATGACAGTATGAAAACGTAACTGAATAAGTAGAACAGGACGTTTAGTGGTTATTGGGTTTTTTCCATATTGACAGAAGTATTTTGAAATGTACAAATCTGACAGCGGCAAAGATAAAATTTAAAAGACTGAATGCCAGTACACACTCATTACCCAGCTTTTTAAAAACTGTCCCACTCCGCTACCAGTAAAATCCAGTCTACAGGGAACAAAATTACAAAGGAGTGTATTGTGTTTATGACAAATTCATACTTTCCCCCAGAAGTGTGGATACAAACAGGCATTATGAACTCACCTTAGGTCTGGCATACAGTTTGAGAATTGACATGCAGATTTCCTGGACTTCTTCCTCCCCAACACCAAACAGAGAATACCAGGGTGGAGAGTTTGGCAAAGGAATCTGGAAAACAAGATCTATATTAACAAATGCCATTCACTTGATGGATACATTGATGTTTTACGCTGTGCTTAAGGGTATTTCACTTATATGACGGTGGTGTATTCCAACAATAATTGACATATTCAAAACCAAGATGTGAAGTGTTTTCATAATGTTGGAGAGTTAATCTACCTCCATTGCTAAGCAAAGACAGCATTGCTACTCTTCAAACAAACTGCCCTTAGCCAGAGGGCATAAATACCATTTGCTTAAATACATTTTTTTGGCGTTTCAATCTGTACTAAATGATAGGCTTGTTTCATCGAGGTTTAATATCATGCTAAACCGCATTTCTACCCTACGATCACTTTCTCACTACTGTTTAATCCTGAATGGAAAACCATGAAATAATTGTTTGTTTGATTGATTGGGGTTTTACGTTGTACTCAAGGGTATTTCACTTATAGGTCGACGTGCCAGCCCAATGGGTGAAGGAAACCACCATCGACACTACTGGCAACAAAGAAAGACAAAATGGGACAATAACAGGAGGCAATACAGACACCACAAACAGATCGGCTTCCTGTTCCACTTAAGCTCTGAGAGCACCAGGGCAACATGAAGCTCCCTCCAACCACCCGCAACCATGAAATAAAGATTGTAGTAAAGTTGATGCTAGTGGTAATGAAAGTAAAGCAACTAATCATACCAATAACCACTCTTTACTAGGTGGAGGTATCTTAAGTAGATTCTTACATATTTTCAAATGTGCACTGAAAAGTTTGGTTTAGCCCGATAGTCAACACTTGGATCAAATTTTAAAGCTTGTATATTTTTTATTATAGAGTAAAAAAATTGTGCTGGCCTCTACAGAGATTTGCTATGTTTGTATAATTATGTTAACCTACTATAGGCAGCTGAGTTTAACACAGATGTCACAAATAAGTCAAAGTGATTATAGAAATATATTTACAACAAAATGAGAGCGCTTGACAAAGGTCATAAATTTAATATTTTGAGATCTCGCTCACCTGAAGTTGTCTGGCAGCTAGATATATACAAGCACATCCAATAGTCTCTGGTTGAAACTGGACAAACACATTAGATCGGAAACTGTCATTCATGTAATTCCTGAAAATTAAAAACATTTTCATTTTAAACTGCTGAACTTTAAGTATCTTGGCCCTCACAAAACAAAACCATTCAACACAAAGCTTTTATTTCAAAATCATATCAACTGATGGCCACAAACCTGATGTTACTTGAAGTACTGGTCATGCATGGTATGTCACATCAAGATGAAACTTGTTGGGTAATGCATGAATTACTTTCAATAGGGATTTCTGTTGCTTATTTAAAAGCTTTTTGTTAAATCAATTGCTTTGCGAGATCAAAATACTTCAAAAGCAAGATTAGATGCAAAATGATATGATAATTTAACTATTTTGTAAGATATATATAAAAAGGAAAAAAAAAAAGATCAGGCACAAGTTATAATTTTTCATGAAACTGGCAAATTAATACAGGGCTATCAAGGATTTTTACTTTAATAAAATCGGAAAAAATATCTATTTGATCAGAGTTACAATTTTGAGATAAGTTAAACCAAATTTAGAAATAATTTTGACCATGCCAACAAGTGACTAGATTTTTGCCCAGTATAAGTTTGCCCGATTCATGATAATTATAACAAAATTATCCAGGACTCGATGAGAGTTACTAAACCGTGAAGTGTTATCTTCAATTAACACCTTTATTATTTTCTGATAAATTATCTCTTACCATTTAAATTGAAGAACTGTCAATACACCTTACCACACACAAAAAATCCATTTTACAGGGCTCACTGTTAACTCCGCAGATAAACCAATTCAACGTTGACATTTTGCTCTGTCATTGTCTTGATTTTGCCAATAAAGCACACCCATAGCCTGCCACGAAAACCATCACTTTCAAAAAAGAAGAGTATTAAACAACCCAAAAACATTTGCAGGAAATAAGAGTTCTCGATAGAGTTTTTACACTTAAGAGTCAGAAGTTTTAGCTTTATCCAGTTAACAGAGACTTGGTTCTTTTGTAACAAATAACAACAAGTACACTCTATCTGGAGGTAGCAGTTATAAAATGCTGTTGTTGGACAGAAAGATGACTTGGATTCTGTCATATGAGATTTCCTTGTTCCATTGGTTCCATCTTGTGGCATGGATGATAGGCGAGTAGTTGAGAAGTATAGAGAATGGATTGGTTGACATCAGCACAGACTTTGTTACACCTAGTTGGAGGAAGGCTCATGTCCGGAGGGCACACAGGGGGGTTCTGAGGCACCCAGTTGGATCAGGACGGTGAAGGGGGGTGTCCCTGCCGTTCTAATGGGTGGTGCAATTCAACACTTCTACCCACCTAGCTGGGGTAGCAAAAGGAAAATTGTACAATTAATACACAGTCCAGAAACACAAAATACAATAAAATGTTACACATAAAAATTGCTTCTCTAAACATCAGAGTCCTGGATATTTTGTAATCTAAATACTTATGCCTGACTTACCTTATTAAACGCATGTACAGCTATATAACAGTTTGACTTATACAGCTGAAAATTTTTACAATGTCATATCATACAATTGCTGAAATAAAAGAGTTTGAATGTAGTACGCAGAAAGACAAGGAAATACCTACCAAGCAGTTTGGACAAGTCTTCGGTTTTTCTCACATTCCAATACTTGTAGGAACATTACAATACTCTGCAAGAAGACAAATGACAGAGTTTAGAAAAGCAGGATTCCAACTATTTACCATTGTTTAGGAAGTTTAACTTCAAGATTGAAATATTATTTTTTGATAACGTTAATAAAACCAAAGCATTATCAACAACCAAGATACAAGGCGAGAACTGGACAGGTACCAATTAATTTGTTCAAAGATTGACAGCTTTTTATAGTTGTGCTTTAAAGTATTCACTTACATGATGGCAATGTACTCAACATTACCCAGCCTAACACTAACTAAAAAGTGATTGTTTTTCTCTAAGAAACTAAATGTATCTGTTTTGTTAAGAAGAAAAATGTTTCACTTATACGACGGCTTATTTTCTGTTACTTAAATATGGTGGAAACCTAGTAAAAACCACCCCCTCTACAACATTGTGAGACACTCATATATCCGAGATAGACAGGTACTCGGTGTTTGTTTGATTGGGGTTTAACGTCGTACTCAAGGATATTTCACTTATATGATGACGTGCCAGCCCAATGGGTGAAGG
>JAQQZZ010146394.1:0-12826 GCA_030265115.1 Mopalia vespertina | reverse complement strand
ATTCTGGACGATTTAAGGATGCAATTGGCATAAAAAATGTATCACAGGGTTCAGAATACAAAACATAGCTGGACAGTCGGTAAGTGTAAAAACTTAAAATTACACGACTATGAGCGTTTCAACTCTGTATCTCTACGGCTACATGATATGATAGACGACCAGAGATACAGAACTCTGCATCTATGTTTAATTGTGTAAATGCCGGTGTAAATAATTGGTTGTGTTTCATACATTTGATTAGAAAAACAAGGTCCGAAATGTTGCGTCTATATGACACGGGAAGCATTGCCGCTTTAATAAGCCGTTTCTTATAATCAGAAACATAATAATTTAAAATGAATGTTGAAGCCCGTCGTTGGAACATAGGGAAAAACGCCTTGTCCGTAGGAAACCAAACTGGGAAACAATAATCTAAATACTTCGGACATAGGTAAAGTATAACAAACGTGTTGAAGATTAGTTTGAACTGTTATTAAATGTAGCGTACGTTTAATAAGGCCGAAAATTCTATTTACTTAACAAACAATTTTTTTAACAACTAAGGTTTTTAGTGATTTCAACTCCGAGGTCGCAAACTTACGCCTAATTGGACACCATTCATCGAGTAGTGAAATTGAATTGTTGAACATTGTCGGGTAACTATGAGTACAGTACATTTATTCACATTAAATTTCATGTCCCACATATCACCTAATATACTGTGGATACTGCTATGTTTGGAACAACGGTTTAATGATCAATGTGTCATGCGAAAACAGACTATCACGATACATTCTAAACATTATTCGCGGACCTACCTGCGGAGATTTCAACTCTAAGGAATCACCGAGCAATCATGTCTGGTTTCCGATATGCTCGTCGCATCACAGCGTGGATGGATTTCGCAATACTTTGTAAACAATAACACGTAGGGTTTGCGCTTTACCTGTTATCATTCAATGTTACCTTTTGAGGTAAAAATGTATATAGCTTGGTTTCGGTTCTGTTGCATTTACCTGTTAAATGAATAGACTCGCCTGTACAGATCAATACACACTTTATGATCTTTTTTTCTTACGATTTTTACACAAGCGCCTGTATAAGTATTTAAAAAAAAAAAAACTAGGACAAGTTCTATGTCTATACACCCAGCCGAGGATCGATACTTAATTTAACCAACAATTAAAGATGTTAGCCATTCAAAAAGTTATTGGTCTCATGCTGGCAAACCATCGTATCGTATCAAGTCCAATGTCAAATCCAAATTAAACAAAATGAAACCAATTTTCATTGTTTTTTAAAGTAGGTTTGGATATGACCTGTTCAATTAATACTGTCTGTCGCTACCATTCTACAATGCAATTATTATATGAAGTTTTACAACATCAACTTTTACCCAAGAAATGTAACAAATTTGTAACATATTAACCTCCAAATTTGGAAATCCTATCTCTACATGTCTGAGCAATTGACACAGTGGTATGGTTATCTTCTGGTATAGAGATTGTGAGTGATACATTGATGTCTTCCACAGCCCGCGCAGGGTTGGTTACCAAGACACTATGATACACATTTGGTTACTTGTTAACACACATTTACCGAGCGTAGAATAAGAGCGGTTGGCTAATCGGTCTAGGTGGCCGGTATTTATTGCTGGCGATTCGGTGCCTGAACCTGAGGGTCGACATGTTCGAATCCCGACGTGTTTCAACCTGCAAGATTTTCTGAACTAGAATCTGTTCAAACTAAGAAAGTGTTATCCGAAAAATAAGGAAAATATTGTAGAATAAACTCGCCGTTATCCGCTTTGGGCTGTTCCGACATGATATGACGGTTTATCAGCCATCATTGTTATGCTGTTGATGCATCGGCCTATATCTGATGGATTGATGTGATTTCCACTTACCACTCCAGCAGTCGCTGTTGTTTGAAACATTACGTATTCGTTAATTTTCAACGTCAAAGTCATTGCAAAACATGAGTTTACATCAGTCTCTTTCATTTACACCGTGTGCACCGCATAACCGCCATGCATAGAATTAGTTCACCCATTAACACTTTGTAAATCCGCGGACCCAAGAAACCCACTGTCGATGGTAGTATATAAGACTTTCATCAATTTTCTCTGCTTGACTTCAACCCGGAAATCAGGAACTATGTTTTTTAAATTTTTATTTTCTTGGATTTATCAAGGTTTTGATTTCGCAAATCTTGGAGTATTTCACTTCCACACTTGATTGTGAATTAAATTCTGGCGAATGTATGGTGTAAACTTCTTTTAACAAAAATCCCGAAAAACAGGGGATAATCAGCGAAAAGATGGCTCGGTGATACCTTAGAGGTGGAATCTCCTCATGAAATCTCGAGGTAGGTCCGCGAATAACGTTTAGAATGGTATCTAAAGCAGGTCTGAAGAGACGTTTGAATTTTGAAGCGCCAGGTATTGCCAAGCATATAGTTTATTTCCAGATTGTAAAGGACTGAAATACCCTTTAGCATGGTGTTGACCACCAAGTAAGCCCTGATATAATTGTTTATATTTTCTCTGATGGCTTATAAAATATATCAGTATTTATGCCTATTTTATTGGTTCATACGACATTTTGGCATTAATTGTGCCACCTGATACATCTAATCAGAGTGTATTTTAAATGAAAGAAAACAGTTGTTTTGCAGACAAACAGTCTAATATGTACTTGCCTGATAAAAATTGTGTTTTAGTCTGGTCGATTGAACTTATGAAACATCTATAGGTTCAAAGTTCTCATCAAACAGAATGTGATTATTAAGTTATGTAAATACTATATGTATCTGTTAATAAAACATGTGTCAGGCTTTATACAAACAAAACCAAGGCTAAAGGAGGACATGCAGTGGTTTTAGTATGAAACAGTGGTAAATCATCCATGCATGAGGCCTGAAAAATTAATAGTTTATTTTGATGTGTTGCTTATCTATTTATGTTTAAGACAGATAAATGACTGAGAAAGCTAGCAATAAATATGTTCAGTTGATGCAGGTGTCTGTCCCTCCTATTCCATACACTAAGACTTTCCTGATTTCAAAAACACGTGTCTGAGACTGTAGCCATTACAACAGTTAGCTTTGTATTGAGGAACGTGGCCAAGTTTGTGAGCGGTGATATAACCATTGAACTAGAGTCCTGTAAAAGCATGGCATCCAAATCACATGTCTCGAGTACCTAGGTTCTTAACAGTGGAATATCTGGCGTGTGGTTTTGCCTCACGTGAGCTGGCTAAGCGTGACATTAACATTGTGTAGCTCGCCTGACTGCCAGGTCCTCGCTATAGCACAGCTCTCTACTACTCTTACTGAGCGAGAAAGCGGCCATACACGTGACTCGGATCAATAATACACTGTATTTCTCTAAGCTGTTCCTATATGAAAGAGAGATAGCAGCGCATGTTCTTAAATGTAAGAGTACAGAAAGCTTGTGATGTTTGTTTCAATAACCTTGATTATTGACCTGTAATTCACATGACGTGTTTCCAAGTGGGATTCTTGTCGGCTGACCAAGACCACGTGCCGCCCCTAATCTATAAAGAGAAGTTATGATCTCTTGGCCGAAAGCTATACATAGAAGTAAAGTATGTAGTGTATGAAATTGAAAAACCATCAGAACATCGATGAACACTTTTCACAATCTGTTTGTCTGGATGGATACGGCCACTGACAGAGCATGTTACCGGAAAAGATCAGGTGAACATTCTCACACTTTTTTTTTTATAATTTTTAGTTTGTTTACTGGTTGTTTAATTAGTAATTCAGTTAGAGTTACTTATATTTACAGAATAGTTAAGAATAAAGTGTGCACATAGGTGCCAAGATTCCAAATCATTTTGATGCAGACTTTATTTATGAAGGGTAAGAGAATTCTTAATTGAGTTTTGTTGTAATAATGCAGCACAGCATAGGATTTCATAGAGTGTTAATCTTTTATTAAAGTATAATGCAACGATGTTTTTTTCTGATCAGGGAAGAATTTTTAAGATCTAGCTTTATACTTTCCAGAGCCCTTAAATAAAAGTTTGTAGTGGTTATGCAGTCACTAGGAAACCTTTCCATCATACTGTTAATGCAACATCTGGGAAATGTTCCATTGATGCAGCAAAGAATACTCCCATAATGTGACAGCTGGTGAATTGGTATGATAATGCAACATCTGGGAAATGTTCCCTTGATGCAGCAAAGAATAGTCCCATAATGTGACAGCTGGGGAATTGCTATGATAATGCAACATCTGGGAAATGTTCCCTTGATGCAGCAAAGAATAGTCCCATAATGTGACAGCTGGGGAATAGGTATTATATTGCCACATTTGGGAAATGTTCCCTTGATGCAGCAAAGAATAGGTATGATTATGCAACATCTGGGAACTTGCAGCCATGGTTTAGTGGTAATTGTGATCCCCTACTAATCCTACTTCAATGTACGGCACTATTTAAGCAAGGAACAGTGTTAAATGGACAGTCCATTGTCCATATAAGTGAAATACCCTTGAGTATGATGTTAAACCCCAACAAACCATCAAGCAACATCTGGGAAATATTGCCCTTTCTGCAGCAGAGCATGGTCCCACAATGGAACACCTAGGAAGGTTCCCCAACATGCAGCAGAGCATTGTCCCATAATGCAACACCCGGAAAATGTTCCCCAACATGCAGCAGAGAATTGTCCCATAATGTAACAGCCGGGAAATGTTCCCCTACATGCAGTAGAGCATTGTCCCATAATGTGGCACCTGGGAAATGTTCCCCTATGTGCACCAGAGAATTGTCTCATAATGTGGCACCTGGGAAATGTTCCCCTATATGCAGCAGAGAATTGCCCCATAATGTAACACCTAGGAAATGTTCCCCTACATGCAGTAGAGCATTGTCCCATAATGTGGCACCTGGGAAATGTTCCCCTATATGCACCAGAGAATTTTCCCATAATATAGCACCTGGGAAATGTTCCCCTATATGCAGCAGAGAATTGTCCCATAATGTAACACCTAGGAAATGTTCCCCTACATGCAGCAGAGAATGGTCCCATAATGTAACACCTAGGAAATGTTCCCCTACATACAGTAGAGAATGGTCCCATAATGTAGCACCTGGGAAATATTCCCTTTCATGAAGCAGATCTCGTAATGTGGCTGTTGGGGAATGGGTATCATAGCAAATCATGATCAATAGGTTCCATAATGTAACATGTAGAAAATGTTCCCATTTATACAACAATCAGAGAATAGTTCCACTAGGAAAGAGGTCCGCAACATTCTGCTGTCGTAGAATGGGTCTGTGCAGCAGTTGGTCAATGAAAATTGAAAATGGTAGTACAGCAGTTTGGACATGGCTATGGTAATGCTGTAGTATAGGAATGAAATTCATAATGCAGCTGTAGGGAAACAGATTCCATGATGTGCCCTCTGAAAATGTTTCTATTAAATTTTGACCTTGAGGGAATTTGTTCCATTTTGAGCAATTGGGGATTAAGCACTATGTTGCGAGACTAGGGAATGGGTCCTACAATACAATAGCCGAATGAAATAGGGACTTTCACCAGGGCAACATAGCCATAGTATCATAGACATGGGCTATCTTTACTCTTACTTTTGGACCATTAAGCAACATTTTGGATTTTTCACTCTGTTTACTGTTTAAGAAAACTGTGCAGAGTGGAACAATTAAGGATAAAAAAGAAATTATTTGTGAAAAAAAAAAAAATTCAAAACAAAATAGTTTTAAAAAGTGGTAAACTTTTCATGAAATGGATCAGAAATACAAGGCAAGGAACAGCATGAAATGGATAATTTTCTGAAGAATTGTGTTTTGGCAACTTGTCCACTCCTCGTCTATTATTGTACCTGCAATAAGGATTTGTTGCACATCATTTTCTATTTATCTTTTTTTGTTTAACAGGTATATTTGTGAGTGGTTGAAATTTCACTAGTTTAAAAACATTATGTTTTAGACAAAAAGATTAGAGCGGTCTGAACAAAACCTTTTCTAACCATCATAAATTGTCTGGTTGCAGTTAAGTCATGTCAATATGGGGCTGTTGATAAATGAACCTATTCTTTATGTTTTCAGGTCATTTAAAGTATGAAACCGAGGCCCCTCAGAAGCCACACTCTACGGCTCAGCTCTCACCTCACACTGTGGTCTCGTCTGAAGCCAATCCTCACACCTCACAGCAGTCATTACAGACCATACTGGTACCATCTAATATATTTGCACCTCCAGCTCCAACACTACAGGTGAGCAGTATTATGATTTTTACTTGGTTTCAAAATTATTAAAACTTAGCCCTTTACGTATTTGTCCGTGTGTCTTTAGAAAGTGTTTACGAAGTATCACAAAACTACCCCCCAAAAACCCCCAAACTGCAGCGTTATTGATGTATAGCAATTGTTTATGTGATATGGAAAGCCTTAGATCAAACCAAAGCATATAAGGT
Source organism: Mopalia vespertina (assembly GCA_030265115.1). NCBI lineage: Eukaryota > Metazoa > Mollusca > Polyplacophora > Chitonida > Mopaliidae > Mopalia > Mopalia vespertina. The sequence continues at coordinate 6,382 of JAQQZZ010146394.1, read as the reverse complement.
TTATGGTTGGCTGCTGAAACTAATGTCCTCTCGAACAGTACAAACCTGATGAAATATATTTCACAGCAGGTTCACTCACTATTACAAGGAGACAGAGCTGAAGTGAAATAACCTTTAACACAGCATTAACCAACAGTTAAACAAAAAACTCACTGAATTGAGTGCTTTCTTATTTAGATGTAGCGGAGGGAGCTTCCTGTTGCCCTGGTGCTTTTAGAGCTAAGGGGCAACAAGAAGCTGATCTGTATTTTGGATGTCTTTGTATTACCTCCTGTCCTGTCTTGGCTTTGTTTGTTTGTTGCCAGTGGCATCATGGTGGTTTCCTTCATCTATTGGGCTGGCACGCTGTCATTTGAGTAAAACAACCTTAAGTACAGTGTTAGACCACAGTCAAACAAACACACAAAGCTTTGGATGAATATTTTAAACTTATTTATGCATATTGATTTCAGTCTCCGCCACGAGTGCTGACTCCCATTGTTTGCCAAAGTCCCTCTTCTACTGTTACGCCTCTCACTCAATCCACATCACCAGTTGTCAACCAACCAGCTAGTGTAAGTATGCTGTGGATAAGTAAGGAATGTCTGCTTTCATTAAATATGGCCAATACAAAATATTATTATACACTCGGACCCTTCATCTTAAAGCACATGACGATGCATGGCAGTTGCTATTATGAAAATGCCTGTTTAGAGGATTAAACCTCTATGTTTCGTTTAAAAGAACAATGTTCACAAATTCATATGAATGATGACAACTCTATATGCAATGCGAACTCTATCTGCTCCTTATTAAAAATAATGGCGTCAATTGTTGAAATGCAGCTGAAGAATGATTGCCTGACTGTTGATTGTGTGTTTTGAAAGCATGGGAAATAATCGGAGAAGTAAACGTGTTTTATCAGATTGATGGGCGTGGCCAAGTTTGACCAAAACTATACACCTCTGCCGTGACTACTTTATGAGTATCTACATTATTAATCTGTCAAGAAAAGAGAATTCTTTCTATCAAATACATTATTATTCTCTTTTAATGGAGGACTATCCGCAAAAATTCTTCAAAGCTGATTTCTAAGGGAGATAATTAAGTCTCTATAGACTCCAACAAATTCAAAACATGGAGATCATCAGTTGCCAATGTATTTTAACCATACCACATGGAGTTTTGGGGGAGATTTGTAAATTGCTCCAAGTGGGCTATTTATTGTTTCACTCAGAGCGTGTTCTTTCTGTTTTTGTCCCTATTTTAAGCTGCCTTTAGCTAATTTTTTTTTGGTTTTTGCAATGCATATCAATTAGCATACATTGAAACTTTCTAAGTCAAAGGTTAATATGTGTCATGCTTTGATTTCTGAAGCTTATCTGGAGGACCATTCAGTATTTTTAAACCAAACTTTAAATCAGGTACTTAAGTGGAGCGTTTGACCTTTGGTTTTCACATTATATAAGTAAAACCTGTTCAAACTTTTGTATGTGCCTTTGAGGCATATTTTGTGGACGATTTTTCACTACATGTATGTAATTTAGTCCAGAAGTACTTATACTACTTAAGCATTTTAACTGGTGTCTAGCACTTTTTGTTTGCACCTTCTGTTGACAGGTGATCTACATTTATAACAATATTTACATTATATTGAAGTTTTTATTTACTATTATAGAATATCTGTGAAGGTATGTGAGCTTAGCTCACTTCTGTTCTAGTTCATCGGGGTTTGAAATAAAGGAAAACACTTTGATTGGTTATTTTGAAACCAAGGTGTGAATTTGATCTTTTCCTTTACAACCAATCAGTGCACCTTATTGCCATCCCTCTTGATAAAAGTGCCCCAGCATCTGACTTGCATATGTCCTGTGAAAATGTATCATTTGCCAGTCAGTGCCTGTCAGTTAGTTACACAGGTGTTAAACAGACGAGCTGCATACATGTACTGTGCAGATTTATAGCGATGTCTTCCTCTTTAAATGGGAGTACATTGATATCCAAAGTGGTTTCCTTGGCAGCAACACTTTTGTATTAGCTTAATAAATGGTGTAAAAATACAATGAAAAATTCATATTAGGGTTTTCTGAGTGTTCCATCTACAGAAAAGCACATAATAATATTATCCAGCTGTCTATATACCTTGTTAATCTTTTGTTACATTGAAATTAATTGTTTATTTTGTTTTTCTCTGATTTCAGCCTTTATTACCACCACAAGCATATTTGACACCTGCACAACATCAGTTACATAAACAGTTACAGGAAAAATCCCACATCCTTCAGCAGGCTATTTTACAACAACAGGCCGAGTTACAACAGATAAACAGTCAACTGGCCTTGTCTCAAACCATGACTCCTCCTGTCCAACAGTCACCTTCTATAGAACAATGTACGTATAAAAGTTTAAAACCTCTTTGTTTTGTCCTTTTTTTTTACTTAAACCATGATAACGTAAATATGCTGGATAATGATTTCTTGAGAGACATTGAAACATTGAGTTAAAATAAACGAAGTTTGAATCCATGTATTGTTAGACTGAAACTTCCATAAATGCTTTTTGTGTCTTTTAAAAAGTGAATATTAGTGGAACACTTACTGCTCTAGGTGGTTGCCATCTTCTTCTGTGTGATTCCCCGGCGGGTTTCAACCTGCAAAATTGTCTGAACTAGAATATGTCCAAAATAAGAAAGTGTTGTCCCAAAAAAATCTCTCCATAAACCAGTGTCTATTTTTTTTTTCTTTCAGCTAGGACATTGATGCTTGGTGCTCCAGCCGGTTTTCCTCAGTATTCCAGCCTGCCAGCATTCAGTCCAGAGCTGGTCCCTCCAACCCCTCTTACTCAGTCTGAACCAGTACAACCACAAATAACACATCAGCAGCCTCCCTATTTCCCCTTCCAGTTCATACAGCCACAGCCAATGTACAGTCCACTGAATTCATTACCACACACAAATAGCCAGCCCAAATAAAACCACTTGGGCAGAAAGGACTCTTTATTGGTCTGGATGAATACCCGCGTGAACGAGTGTGTGGGCTGTGGCTAAAAGGATTTCAGTTTTGTTCTGAGCCATATCACATCTATTAATATCAACAACAATACTCTTTATGGCCTGGGATCTCCAACAGCACAAGTCAATCTTCTAAAACACGGGTCAAACTGGTCAATTGTCAGCTCATTGGGCAGGAATCTATTTGAATTAGATGTTAGCTTAGCCAGACAAGACTATTCAATGAGATTTCCACGTGAAGCCCGGGTGAATGTGTACAAATTTGTAACACTGATGTTTCCACCTGCCAAATAAATGAGTTCAGATAATGTCCAGTTAATGAGTATTTCTGTTGGATGAATGTGTCCTGGTAAAGCTGTTAAATCTATGTCTAATGAATGGATATGTATGTTGAAAGAATGTGTCCAGATATGGTGTATGTTGGAAGAATGTGTCCAGATAGGGTGTATGATGGAAGAATGTGTCCAGATAAGGTGTATGATGGACGAATGTGTCCAGATAGGGTGTATGATGGACGAATGTGTCCAGATAGGGTGTATGTTGGAAGGATGTGTCGAAATAGGATCCGTGAGTATGATGAATGTGTCTGGGTTTATTTATGGTGTTTGAAAATCCATTGCTATATTATGTACTTAAAGATATAGAAGAGAGGTTTGCATGTCTGCGGAAGGATAAAACCAGAACTTTGGCTAGCATATTATATCTTTACATATGTATATATTGTTCAGCTGTCCATTTTGTATTATATTGTGATGTCACTTTTTACCTTTGGTCACAATAAATAGAGATTTCTGTGTCTGAATATGGTACAATCTCCTCAACTTGCATAAGTTACCCGTCGGATTAGTGTGAATTGTTGCATACATCTTTGTATTGTGGGAGTCCCCTCTAAACTGTTGTCGTCTTTAATACATACATCTACCACATGCTGCTATTGTTAAACTTGACAGAAACTATGCAGTCCAGAGTTCAATGTATTTATTTGTAACAACCTCCACAATAACAAAAGGGTGTTTTTCTTAATTTAAACCAGATACTTAATCAGGTGTCATCACCTGTGAATATTAAATTAATAATTAAAATATTGACCCGCTTCTTGCAACCAGTCTTCCTCTTTGTGAAAATCTTTTACAATAAAGCCTCCCATGTGTGTTGCCAGGATTGATGTATATAGAACTGATTGGTTGATAAACCTGTGGTTAGTTCACTTACACAAGTCCACATTATGGGGACATTATCTTATTCCACAACTGACTACATCCATATTCTTCAAACAATACCATGCACCACAGATCATGTCACCATAACAAGCTCTTGGATAAAAAAGTTAGTTAATCCATCATTATGTATATTGCAAGTGCCATTTGTCCATAACCACATCTATTTAAAGTTATTCTTAAGTTCTTTATAGGGACATATGTTCCTATTATTTTATTCCTCCTCCTGCCTTTTTCTTGAACAAATTTATGTTGAATCAGGATGCCGCTTTTAAGTTAAAAAAAGATCATGCTTTTTCAATGATTGTGGGGAAATTGGTGATCTGGGAAGCGTAATGTTTACAGCTGTAAAGAGTTGACCAACTGATTTACCTAATGTTTAAATCCGTTTCCATTCTCATTATTTTGTTAACTGAATCTTCCATAAGATAATGATGACATGATCCACTTAATTTCACATTGGTTTATAACTTTTATCCAATCTATCAGATCTTCTTTGAAAATTATTTGATTTTGTTAAACTCTTCTCCAATCAGACAATAATGGTGAAATGTCTATGTGTAACAACAAACTTTGTAGAGATTAAACTTCCATCCTGCATTGTTTGGTGAGCAGTCTGACAGATTCTCAGCAAAACTCCAATCAGTCAAACTGTTGCCAAGAACCTCAAGCAGAAATGTGTAAATGTTTGTTGTATTGTTCAAGTCTATTGTTTGTTATGAACATGTTTTATGTTTGTCCAAAGTATTATATTTAATAGATGTTTATCAACTGTTACAAAATTAATAAAGTCTATAAATAATTGTACTACACGTTTCCTTCTTTAGTTAATGTGAATTTGTGATGAATTGTATTCACTGTTATGATGGACAGCTGAAACTAGACCATCATCCGAGGATATACTAGTTTGTCTGGTTGTTAAAACCAATCACTTTAGAATTTTGCAAAACATCAAATATCCAGAAAAGGGAATCTTATATCTTATACAACTGGACAAATTAGTGATGTGGCTAAGGTACTATGCACTGGAGGTCAACCTGAGTATCACTGGACCTATAACATGTGCTGACACCAAAGAGCACTGCGGGGGTTCGTTTTTACGAACTGTCCATCTAGGCAATGTATAGTATTAGGCCAGGGGGTGTAACTCGTATTTGCTTGCCACCAACAGGCTCAACTGTACACGGGAATATAAACTTTATAAAAGAAAAGTGCCAACCAACTGCACATAGCCTTGCTATTTTTTTTACTTACCCAATATAATGCATCTGCTGCAACCCATAGTCTTACCCATAAGAATAACTCACATTTTGTAATTTCATACAGAGACCGGCATGTGCAGCCATTAATGGTCAAGCAACGTTATTGGCCAGGATCACGTTTTTAAACGATTAAATCAAGTCATTTTACTGAACTGAGACTGAGAAAGTATTACAGTTACATACCTCATTTTAAATATGAAATGAATAATAAAAACACTATGATCTTCAAGGCCGTAAAATAATAACATAACGCCTAAAAGCGATGCGAAATTGTTAAATAAAATCTTTTTGGCTAAGAAATGAAGTTAGCTCCCCTCAGGAACTCTGTCCATATACAGGACCATCAGAATGCGATTTACAAAGTTATCTCCCTTTTTCCAATTTTATATGACTAATAGCTGTAAACCTAATTAATGTTTAATGCCTTAATAAAGGTATATTCTTCATCTTATAGTAATATTGCGGTGCGCTAAATATCAAAGTTGTAATATCAGGATTAAATTTGTTGCAATGAGAGACATGAGTTACATTTTCTTTCTGCACAAAAAAAATATAAATGGAGTAAGCTGCTTATTAAAGGCCTTGCTGGACCCCTGGGTTGATTTAAAAAGCAAGACAATTTTCTAATCACTTTATGACACGAAATATACATGTAGGTTGGATCTTACGCATCATGCATGCATATATATTTTGGAAATCTTTGAAACTCTGGGATTACAAATATGTACAAGAGGTGAGTGGGACTCCCTTAATCCCATCAGAAGTACTCTATCAAGCTAAATAGTCACTATATTCACTGCAACTCCTCTTTATTCATGGAAATAGTTAAATCTTACAGTTATCCAACCAGAAATTTGATTGGAATGACCCCATTTTTAATAGGAATGTAGTTTAGTGCAAGACCAATGTGTTTT
>JAQQZZ010146393.1:0-27001 GCA_030265115.1 Mopalia vespertina | reverse complement strand
TTTGGGTTCGATTTAAGTTTTGAAATATTTTTAAAAATTAACCTATCAGAAAAGCAACTGTTCGATAATCGGGCCATGTCATATTTGCAAAATATAACATGTAGTGAAACCAGACCCGCTGGCCGTTGGCTTTTCGAAAGTAACGCGAGGTGGGTCTGGTCACGCGAGACTAACGTACAGTCCGCTTGGTCCTAAACCTAGTACCATTTTGAATGTCTAAATGTAGTGATATCCGCTAAAATGACGTAAATTGTGCGGTCGTAGCAAGACAAATTACAGCGGTATAAATACACCGGAACTATGCTTTGATGTAATTCAGATGTAGCTCAAACTTATTCCCTTTTTAAAGATACCAGTCACCCAAATCAAAAAGCTAGATGATACTTGATGGTTACAAAATGTACACATGCAAGGAATACTTTACAGCTCGCAATAGATCGAAGGATAAACTCGCTATATGAAGATCTAATGAATTATGTGTTAACCGTTTTGTTCATTTTGTCAGGAAATTGGACAGAACAAACATAAAGGCGTGGTATTCACACAATCGTTGGTTATCATATAAATTGGACCGTATGACGTTAAACGATACACTGAGCCTACGTACATAATAGATTTACATATTTCGTAACCATCAAGTACCGTCTATAGCTTCATAACGCAGACTGGAAACTTTCTTACCAGGCAGTCACGAGAAGGCCCCCTACTTTTAGCCACAGTTACGAAAAATACAGCGGCTTAAAATTTGAAAATGTGTAATGTGGGTCAATATTTAATGGAAATAAATTTTGATTTAAGAATAATGAAATTTGTAAGTATCTTTAAAAAAAGGAATTCCATTGATCTACAGCTGCATGACATCATAGCATAGTCCCGGGGTACTAGTATATATAGAGCTGTACTTTGTCTGGCTACCAATGCACAATTTACGCCGTTGCTGCGAATATACTTAAAAGGCAGTGAGGTAAGACGGCTTCCGGTTTTAATCAAATGAGATTGACACTGTTATAGTAATATCACCCCCAAAGCCATATCGGTGAAAACCAAATCCAAAAGTCTACAAACCTGCAGGGTCGTCAATCCCCTGGATTTATTGTTTTTTTACTGTTTCTTGATGACTATGAAATATACAAGTTTCTATTTAATATGCCTTTTATCGTTTTACGTGTATGTTAAACCTTAAATTAAGAAAGATATTCATGGAAGTTAAACGTTGGCACACTATGGTTTTTGTTCTATGCGTAGAGCAATGCTATTACACAATACTCACTCAACACCGATTTAACTATATATAGAAATTATATATTGTTAGAAATAAAAACTTAAAGAAATTGTTTCACAACATTGCACTGGATTAGAATGGGCCTAATGTAAAAATAAACAAACACATGCGACATGCCAATAAACGCTTTCACAATGTAATGAGGTGTCGTGAATTTGCACTTAAGCAAATAGCAGATACATTCCCAATTAAACATAAAACAAAACAGGATTCAGAGTTAAAACAATCAATTGGGTTAAAAACAAAATAAACCACCAGACATCCGGGTTGCAGTCCTTGTACTGCTTTATGATTTATAGCTTTATGCTGTAGAAAAGAAATCAGTTCAAGGTTTGATAGTGATATAGGAGAATCGTGTGTCAGTAGTCACGTATGATGGCAATCATCTCGTCAGCGATTTTTAAACTAGCCACGAGATGAAAACATAAATTTTAAAAATTACAGATAATTCTTTCCAATCATTATGCCCAACACATATTTGTCAACGAACAACATTAAAAATTCATCCTTTTCGAATCTCAATCACTCCCGCAGAATACAAATTAAAATAAAATTAATGAAAACTGAAAAACCTCGTAAACCTCAAAGTTACACATATACCATCTTTCTGAGTGAGGATCCACGGTCTTCGAATTTTTTAAGCGATGGAGAAGTCTACTAAGATTTGTTTTCCCATTTCGTCTCTCCGAACAAGCCCGAAACAATACTGGGCGATTAATCTAGAATTAACGTACAAATAGTGAGTGTTGCATTGCATGCTGATGTTCTGCGGTATCGTTTACAACACAGATGTCTTTATTAAACAGTGTAATAGAGGTAACTGGAATTCCAGTGCTCCGACTCACTTTTACCTTGACTCAACATAGTCGTCCTACACGAGACGGGAATCGCCCCAGGCATCACCGGTCAACAAACATACAATACATATTGTTGTACAAATATAGTTTACACGATTGCGTAACAAATCGGTTTCGTACTGCCCTTCATGCAGCTCTTGCTGGATTTTGAGAAATATATATATATAAATACTCCAAGCCCATTTTTGCGCGGTAAATGGATAGGGATAGATTGTATATGTTTATATTTCTGGAAAGCTTGGATACTTGATATTTGATAGAATGTAATTACAATACCACAAAAATATACTTTGTCTAGTAGAATATCTCTTGAATTTAAAAAACGTTCCTCATTCTGTCGAAATTTTTCTGAAAGCAATTTGTATTGTTTATTTTTTGTCGGTCCAACAATTAAAAAAAAAACGTGTTAAAATGAAGATGTCTTTCGGAAAAAAAAAATGAGAACTCAAAACATTTTTTTTTGCTTAAAATGCGATAAATTTGAAGTCTCAACGTTGAATAGTTTTCGAGAAAAAGTCAGGTTTCTTTGTAGAATCAACCAAAAGCTAAAATGTCTGAAATATACATGCATAGATTGGCTATGAATTCTGTCCAGATTTGATAGAAAAACATGCCTGTCAATAGATGTATTGATTAAAGTGCCATATTAGGATTAAACACACATTTCTACGTTGACCATTGGGACTACAAGTCAACATATAGCACAGAAATACAGTCGGGAGTTTAAGCTGCTGCTGGGATAATCTCCTTAATCTCAAACACCGTATATATGGCCTTGTTAAGGAATTCATTCTCAGAGTTAAATTAAAGGCCCACAATTTAAGTACTTTATTTGTAATTAGAATGTCACACTATATTTGTTCACGATCTTAAACTTAGAATGTTTAACTTTAAATAAAAGAAAATGAGGTTCATTTTGGGGCCTAGAATGCCTTAACAAGAGTGAAGCACTATCACAGCCAATCACGGTCAAGTGATAAAGAGGATTCAACATGACTGTGTGTCAAAAACAATACGTTACCCATAAAAAACCCTATCGATTATAAGTCTTCCCTTTCAAGTACATAACAAGTATCCCGTCACCCATTGGGCTGCCATGCCGGTATATGAGTGAAGTACTCTAAAGAACGTAGTAAAACCCCAATCAAAGAAACAAAACAATTTAACTGATTAAAGAATTATTCCTTAATGTATCGATGTATTTTACAAAGAAATCAATATGAAATAGCTTTCTTTTGTCGAAATCCGCCCACAAAAACGGAAATCCTATACTGGGGAAAAATTATTAACAAATTGTAAAGCACGGATTTACAGGTAAACCGTTTAAAAAAAGAACATGTGGTTGAGGATGGGAAATAACTCTGACATTATTACAGATTTCTTCACCAATACGGAGTTAACTCCCATGCATTGTCTTCCCTTTTTGCGATGTGTCATGTGATATGTGTTCAGCTGTTCTGCAATCCATCAATGTCACTTTGAATTATTTGTCTGGGAATCGATCGGGAAAATTCACACATCGGTTTGTTGTAAATAATGAAAAAAAGTACTGCAAATGTCACCTTCAACACAGTTTCTCTGTAAACAGATTTTATTCATGCAGGACAGAGTTTTTGTACCAAAAGTAATATAAGATTGAGCTGTGGCTTTTTGAAATGCGTAAGAGTGATATTACAGCCAACGCATTGTATTCCAAACACATTGTAAAGGATACACATGATTGAGGGCCAAAGTGAAGGTCAGAATCAGTCGGCTAGACTCAATATATGGCCCGCTTTGCAATTTTGATGTTAATATATGAATATGAATATATCACTATTACTGATTATCGTTGTAACGCTCTTTTGGTTTATGTAAGAAATACTGGTTAAGCTTCGAAAGACAAAAAGTAAAAGATTTATTACAGCTTCAATAATAGGGGGTTTTATTTGTTTATAGTCTGGCATCGCACATTAACTGTATGCTATATCTGTAAGTGTACCCACAATGTATATAGTATATAATTGCCTGCGGTATTTATCAGCATGTAAAACAACAATGAATGGGAAGGATATCTGGTAGTGTATTACGATGATACAAAATCTATCTACCCCTGTCCGCTAATAACACATGTCTATGTATATTAGAAATGTTGCTGGATATAATAACTATGCGGGTACAGCCAATTATCTGCGGCGCTGTACCATTTGAACATCTCCAACTCTACGCGACTACAGCAATTAGATTGACCCACATATAGATCTACACATGTACTTTGACATGCAATTAATTTCTTTTTTAATGCAAGGAATAGAGCGTGTAGGTTTTGCAAATTTAAATGATATACACTAAAATGATTATTTTAATAAATGTTAAATATAACGATGATAAGCAATGGAAGTTTGTTAATCCCGGTCCGTTACGCAGGCCTATTGGTGGACTGGTCTATATTTTGTATTATGGTGGACTGGTCTATATTTTGTATTATGGTGGACACATATTATTGATCCTATTAAGTCTATAAGTAAGTGAAGTGCTTCTTCCAAAGGACAAATTTGTTCATCGAAAATCGAACACTGTCTTTTAATGACATGCAGCCGCGTATAGAGGCCCAAACCCGCGATAAAGTTTGCTTAGCTGTTATCTAGTATGTGAAAAAAAACCTGAATTTATTTAGTCCGTACTAAACATAGAACTGTTGAGTTCCCATGTTGGCATTTATTTATGCCAGGGCGAGCATTGGGGAAAATGAACAGATGTTTTTCAAAGACCGTCCTTTTATATCGCCTATGAGTAAAACAATAGCCTGTAAGCAGATATTGAACGTAAGACGAGTAATTTAACCGTTACGCTCGTCGCTAGCTCTCTCATATGCTGTCTATATATTGAATTACATTTAAGTGATATCACTTGATAAACGGTTCGTCAATTCCCCATGTATCTCAAAGATGAGCCAATGAACTTAATGGGTTCCTACTGACCTGGAATTATCCATTCATATGCATCCACTCTTATTATTAAATTTCTAACAGGATATCTTCGGAGAAATCAGTTTGTACATGCATTTTGAATACTGTAAACAAGCTGATGTCAGCTGGACCTTTCATTGGTTTTTACGAGACCAGGATATATCAGTAGTGGATTGTAGGCATGCTTTATTAAGGCTGCCTGGTCGCTCACACGACAGGGTTGATTGAAGCGAGATATGGACAGAACGAATTTCACAAATTACAACTGGCGTTCTCTTTCCAAAGGACAAGGAAACCTTATTTCTCTGACGTCACATTATTCCAAAGCTCCGATTGGACGAGGCTGGCTAGGAAATGTTAATTATTAAAACTGCCTATTTACTATGTATTAGATGGCCCACACTTCCGATAGGAGCTTTTTACGAGAACGTGTAGTGTGCGGCGAGTCAGTAGTGAGCGGTGAGCGGCACGCAGTCACACGCTAGGCTCAGTCAGCTGGCAACAGGCACAATCAGCTGTTCAGCCGGTAGGAAGTCCAACACGGTTTACCCTATACACAAGGTAAGGTTCAAACGAAATGTCATATCTAGCCGTCTCATAAATCCACTACAAACATTTATCTATATTTAATAGCTCTGACAATTGTTGGAATTCGTCTGTTGTTAATGAGTGTACTTCAAACGGGATTCGTGGAGAAATACCAGAGTTGACATTTGGTCTCCTCTCCAGATAAACCCGTCTTGGAAAGAAACGTTTCTAGTCTGTATCCCTGGGTTTATATGCCACAAAGTAGGCTGTGTCCATGCCAATGTAATACGGCGAACGAATACATCTCTTTTACGCCTAGGTCTTATATGTAGCGCAATTTAATGATAACAACTAAGAATAGTTCACTGTGTTGTTGGATTGTGAAAGTATCTTAATTCTACTGTTACTTTACGTGAAAACCCCGAGGCTGTATAGCACGTTACAAGGCTTTCAGAATGTTAATTAGTTGTCAGAGGAATCGCCTGAACCTTGACGGTTGAGATACATACCTGTAATCCCAAATTGTGATCTGCCCAGATACTCTTGTGTGTTACAATGAATCATGTAGGTTTTATATTGTCTTGACAGTCAGTTAAGATCAGGCAAGAGTTCGTGCAGTTATAATTACGATATAATTTAAATTAGGATTGACTCTGGTGAAGGTTGGCTGATCTAGAATACCCCAAACACTTGCGTTATTGCATAGTTATCATCCTGCTTTGAAGCCCATTGTTGTGTCGCCTGCGGAACAATGCCCATTGCTCTATGTGGACCGCAAGAGTGCTCACTTATTTGCCAATATTTGAAGTTGGAATTTATCTGATGATGGATATAGTGTTATAGCTAATCTTAATGAAAGAGAGAAGAGAGTTAGAAAAATGTGTTTCTTAAATTTATTAAATATACTTTAAATGATCCGTATAAACACGTATTAAGCTATCTGATGTTTACATATAATATGCCTGTTGCAAATAAATATTTACAGGGTTTTCTGCATTCTATGTATTGTGGGCGTCTTGTAGAATGTACAGGATTGAGTATTCGTCTAACGACCAATTCCTTGGCCAGCGGTATACTTAGATCACGTATTGATCGTTGTGATTACTGTCAAACATTAGGCGGACAAACTCCAGAACATTTGCATCTGTTAGCGTCTTCTTTTCCTCCTGGCAACTAGTGACTTTTTACAGTGTTATTATCGACTACTACAAATTTGAAGCCATGTTGTAGCGGGCTCATTAATAACAATGCTCCGGAGGCTGGTGTTCGTGCATTAGGCGGATGACACCGGAGAGGCAGAACTCTGACTGGCTGTTCAGTCAACTGAGAAACGCTTTCAACCTAACTTGTTAGGCAGCCCGTGTACGACATCTACATTGCACTATATGCAAACAGGGAAATACAATTGTGTTTTAATTGCGATATGCTAAACATAAATGTAAACAAAGCAGGGCAAATCCTTTGATTGTTTACTTAAGATCTCGGTGTTACTTACGTTTATACAGGAAATGTAGTAAAAGAATAAGTTTTCACTGCGAAAGATAACCCCTTTAGTCGGTTGATTAGACACCGTTATATTTTGCACTCGTGTTGATTGGAATACAGTCAGTGATGTTGTGTTTGTGTGTCTTCACACCAAATGAACACAAAACCAAACAAAACCTAAGTACGTCGGGGATAAGTGTGGATAATGTTGTCGCTATGCCCGCTTGAAGGTTTTGGAACAATTTTATTTCGAAATCCATGCTGCACGATATGCATACTGGTTTGTCTGTCTCTCGCTCTAATATTGTAATGTCAACATTCATATGTTATCCGTATGTAGACGTGATTTACATGGGAACATTTGTTTGCTATTCACAGTTATTATATACTCAATACATATTTGTTTTTTAAGAGCACTCCTGACCGAAGGTGAATAAAAATAAGTGCTTCAAGATATGAACAGTTCAGTCGATATAATTGTAATGTATGAGCGTGGGTGGCGAAATAGCAAGGAATTGAAAGGTTCTAGGATTTGGTGTTGTCAAGAAGGACTTTAGTTTTAACGATACTGACATCTCTACAGATTCCGTCACGTGACCATTGCCACAGCTCGGTAGGGTTTACTTTGTCCCAGTGTGGTGTTATCATATCAGCTGTTTTGGATCCGTGGTCAATTGGCTTATCGAGAAAGACCGCACGTGTCGGTGTGGTGGTCAGGCTGAATACCTTCAGCTGTACCATTGTCAATGCCATTTTGACTTGATCAGTTACACTGATACAATAGCCAAAACCTCTCGACGAATGTATATTTGTACAGCAGATAGTATTAGAATACGACTGATCATCCGGGGCAATGTCCGGTGCTGAATATTTCAAGAGCCTAAGTTAATACCGGCATGTATAATAATTGTGTATTTCGAGCGTGGTTTCTGGTATAATTTACACGGAGAAGATTGAGATTTGATGCTGGCTTAATATCAATCATTATCAGCTGATCCAATACCCAATAAACCAGGTAAATTACTATGGCAGAACCCGTATAAGGTCATTAGAGGAAGACGGTCTCCCCAGGCCCCAATGATATTTCTGACTGGCTCTCTAACGACAACTCGACCAGTTCAGCGTGGGTTCCCATGCAATAAATTGAAGTCTGTTCCTTAGAGTAGTGGATCACAGGAGGAAATCCGAGACAATTTATGCCCGTCCCCTTGTGAGGCTTATGACGCTCGCTAGAACGATATATCCACATTCGCATTTACTAACTATTATCCGGACACACTCACCGATAAATTGGATGCTTTAAGCTTTTCTTATATTGAAATACCCATTTACTTGAACTTACTTATATAGATTTAATTAATTACCATTTATTTTAACAGCCGCTTTACTTCTAAACATAATTTGCATAGAGAATTAATTTCAAACAGCTCGTGAAAAGCTCACGCAATGATTGTTTAACAAGCTCGCGACTAGTCCATCCAATATAACATAGCGTTATTTGATGGAGTTTTAACAATGAACGTCATTGTTGAAATTTCGACATCCTTAACTGTCATGGATAGGAATTGTATTCATATACATGCAACTACGTTACAAAATAATGCATATATATGGATAACATCTTCTGTTTAATCACGGAGTGACTTTGCGAAGTTGTCAAGCATAACAAGCATAGTGAGCAATGAGCTAAGAATATAGCGGGTCGTTGGAGGGAGCTTCTTGCTGTCCTGTACTTTCTGAGGTAAAGAGGATATGTTCGTGATGTCTTAGTATTATACTGTGAAGGTTTTGTTTGTTACCATTGGGGTCGGGGGTGGTTTCCTTCACTCATTGGGCTGGCACGCCGTCATGTGAGTGAAATAACATTAAAATCAGCGTTAAAACCTTAATCAAACAAAGCTAAGAATATATACAGACAATATAAGATATTACTACTTAAATGAATTTGTTAAATGTGTTCCACTCTTTATTGGGCATGTGTGAGGGATTTCCTGTTAACCCGAAATATGTAATCTCAGTTTCTCTTTTTGTTTAACCAGGAACAATGAGGGGGAAAGGCAAAGACGTACCATCTCCTGTGGATTACCCCATGGTAGAAGCGAATGCCCCTGCTACTGAGAATGGCTGGGATGTGGCTAACTATGAAGGATTTCGACCGACGGATTACCATATGAGAAAGCGTGCCCAAAAAAGAGATTCGCCCGGATCACCCTCCGACTCGGGGGCCAGTTCTACCACAGAAGAGTCCGCTGAAAGAAAAGCCAAAACGCCAAAGAAGGCCCATAGGCGAAGGAAAGCTCTCAGTGCCAGAGACAGAAACCTTCGCAGATTGGAAAGTAACGAGAGGGAACGAATGAGAATGCATTCATTGAATGATGCATTCCAAGAGCTTCGCGAAGTAATTCCACATGTGACAATGGACAGAAAACTCTCGAAGATTGAAACGTTGACACTGGCGAAAAATTACATTAAGGCTTTAACAAATGTGGTATGTGAAATGAGAGGTGAGCCACAACCTTATGAATTCGAGGCGTCTAATGATGACGAAGACGAGGAAGATGACGGCGAAGACGATGACGACGATGATGACGACGATGATGTTACAGAGGAACAGTCTAGTGAATGTCATCGATCTAATGACATTCCAAGGGTTTCAAAGGGACATTCAGTCAGTGGCAAGACAATCATTTCTCCACGCCATCCAAATGTTGAAATGGCCCCAACAATACATCTGTCTCGTCCTAATGGCACAAACAACACAATGGACACGACTGTTTCATCAACTGCTATGGAGGACGATTGTTCTGCTGACGGTTTAGATTCAAATGGCAATGACCCTTTCACTCCCATAAAGAAGGCGAAGTGTAAACAAAAAACAAAACTGCGTGATGACTGCGTTGTAACTACTAATGGATTAACCTTTGATGACTTGAAACTGGAGAAATACAACTTTGAGTGATCGCGTTAATTGTTTGTGGTGCATTGGATTAATTTCACGGAGATATACGAGTGTTTAACAGATATTCACAGCTCTAATTGTAGAGCCTTGATTTTGAGCTTCCTATAGCCCGTTACTTGCTGAGAGAATTCCCTGCTGACTAAAGCAGAAAAAGAGAAAGCCACGCTTTATAAAGGCGTATAATAGACTATTTATCAAATATGGCCCCTGATCGAGGCGACCATGTTTGCAACAGAGTTAATATATATCTATATATATATATCTATATATACACATAACTTATGCTATACAAACATTTAAGATTTTTTCATGTGTATTTTACTATAACATGTTCTTTCATTTGTTTATTCCAACAACACTTGTTTCACAAAAAGATGACTGTATATAATACGTTGTTAATTAGAAATCGCTACATCCATACTGACTATTTTCATATACAATGGAAAGCCTCAAATCTCTATATAAATTGTTAGGGTAATGCAATCCACGGTCAAATAATCAAAAAATGTTTATTTATTATGTACAAAGTTTTAATAGTTTATCTAAAATGTTGGTGACAGGTTTTAGTATATGTAATTAGATTGACTCGTCCTGTGGGTCATCTGTATTGATGATCTCACCGAGTTCAACCAATCTCTGTACATAGGCTGTATAAACTGAGGGAACGCAACAATTGATTCAGCTTATTTTACCTTAGTCTCTTTGACCCACTATTGGCCTCAGCATACATAGACGTCAGTATTACCACTAGAAGTATTTAGCCCGTTTCTTGGATTCCGAGACGGAACGATTCAGTACACATTAATGACATATTGGACCGGATCCCATTTCAAGCGGCGGTAAATCCATATAGACACATACATTGGACCGGATCCCATGCCACGCTTCACTAAATCCATAAAAGACGCACTTATTAGATCAGATCCCATGTCAGCTTCACTAAATCCATAAAAGACGCACTTATTAGATCAGATCCCATGTCAGCTTCACTAAATCCACATAGACGCACTTATTGGACCGGATCCCATGTCACGCTTCACTAAATCCATATAGACGCACTTTCATTATTATTCTAAACACATTGATCATCAACGCTTCGATTTTATTTTGACTCTATACAAAACTTATTTTGCTAGGAAAAATATGACCAAAATACAAAGGAGACATATATATTTATTTTCTACTTCCTCTCGAGGAGAGCTACCTATTTTTTGATAAAATCCTTTTCTTTACTTTCTCGTCGTAACGATAAAAATACTGTTGATTACCTATATTTGCATACAAACCATTGTCATCATTACATAAATCCATCACCTGACAGTCATTGAGCCGGAGAACTCGTTAATTCCCGGTGGTTTCCGTCATATTGATCTATTCCCTGTAAGATATTATAGCTTCCAAATTGAATTATCCTTGTGGAAAAGGTTGGCATGTATAATTATGTATATGAGCAGTCATTATTTGGGATTTATCAGAGAATTATGTTTGGTTGACTTGTGCGGATATGTGAATAATTTAGTTAGCATCAAGCCTTACTTCATGATTTTGTTCAGTTGAACAGCTTGTGCCAAGTGCCTGTTTTACTTAAAGGTCGAATGCAAATCATCTGTCTTTGCTCTGCTTAACATGTCACAGACCTGTGTTTACTTTTTTGAAATTGAATTCATATTCTGAAAAAGTATGTTTATATCGACAAAATATATGAAAATGTCAAAGTAAATCGTGCAACACTTGCCAAATATAGATTCTACCACGCGGAAAGCGCTTTGGTCTCTGAAATTGCGACCATAATTCGTAGCATTGGCTTTTTGTTTGGCCAAGAGACACAGCTGCTCTTTCAAATAGTAAAAATTAATACAAACATGTTCACATGTATTAACCTAAGGTTAAGTTCAAAATACAAATATCTCATATCAGTATCCATGTTCTGTCATAATGTCTTTAAACACTTACAAGAGACAAATTAGGCTACTGTTAGACATTTTGCCCCTTATCGTTTAAACTAAGGTTTTTCTTTATCAATAGTCATATAAACTTGGATTATTATATTTTTGGTTATCCCAGATGTGCTGAGGACTTATCTTTACAAATCATTTGGACTATTTATATAGCTGCTCCTGTCACTAGCTATAACATGGGTTGATATCATCTTCTCCACCAAATGGGTGCTATTTGTGTTACCTATCCTAATATACAGTTTCATTAATCAGATAAGGGTCGTTATTAATTTAAGGTGTTATGACCCTGTAATTCATCATCATCTAGCCACAAGGCCAGCTTCTCTGACGTCATATGTGATGATTGTCGGGTCGATTGTCGGTCACGGTTTGACCTGGAAAGGTATCTCCGTAAGTATATACTCCAGAGCAGAGATTATCTTACATCGTCCCACTTCACTAATAGATCGTTTGTCTCGCGTAGTCGGCTTGTACGGAGTTCGTTACATAACCCATCTCATCGCTATTTCATCCGATGGGGATTAAAACTTCCACGTGTGAATTAATGGTAGTGAGGAACATTGGGGCAGCTTACGTATTGATCAGTTTGACTTATTTATTAGGTAACGACTGTTACTTTGACCTATTTAACTGTTTATTTTTGTAACATAACATCAACTAGACATAGGTGCAATGAAATTACATAACATGACCACCTGCACGCACATACTTACCTTTCTTCCAATTAACTCTCGCAGTACTTCCTATTTCCTTGTGGACTTCCCTTATTAGCATTTAACACAAACAAGTACATTGTCGTGATACCGGTGTGAAATGAATTAGTTGAACACAATACAACAGAGCAATTGAATTTACGGAAATTACCAGGCACGCAAAACATGTGGCATTTAAAAAGATTGTACTATAAACGTCAGTTTTCGTTGAGACTTAAGCTTGCCTGACTTCTTCTTTAAATGTAGTCGGTTGACAACCATTTAAATGTGTCAAACAACTGTATTTACAATAGGTGCTACTGCACTAACATAATATTATATAATATCAATAATTTAAATTTATAAGAATCCAGGAAAACTTACTTTTCTTTGGGATAATTGTCCTAGTATACTGTGTTAAGCTTATATCTGAATTCATGTTCATATTGTTTCGTCTATAGATATATTAATGGCATAACTTCTGCTAATAGGTATTCCGATGCCAACCGTTTTGATATCTAATTACTGTTATTTATTCTATGTAGAGCGATTTTAATCTCCTATGGCTGTGACGATCAAGGCACACTTTCAACACACTTCCTATGACAGAATTTGCTACAAGCTTTCGTCGGCTAAATTTGTGGCCCATTTCTTTTCATAGGACTTTTGATGAAGTGATCCGTGTATCTTTGATTAAAATCTCCTTTGTCAGTAGAACTATGTTAACATTCCGCCCATGCTGTTACATAAAGTGTACTTTCAAACTGCTGATCAAAACACTTAAAATGAAAGCACTGATTCAAATCGGTTATATTGAAATAATAATAATAAAGAAAATAATATATATTTGTTATTTAGGGCAAAGATAACAGCAACAAACCCATGCAACATTATATTTTAATGAAAGTTAAATTCAGACAGTCAACCTTAGATTGTGTTACATCAGTATTTTTGTTACTGCAGAAAAAGCTTCTGTTTGTAAAGCAAATGCACATATATTTGTTATCAAAGGGACTTGGATTGATCCAAAGATAATGATGCAGCACTGCTATCATATAAAACGCTACCAACAAGAAAATATCTGCGGACAACAAAATGCTTCAATGGTTGTTTGGTTCAGCACAAATGGTAAGTTGTAACTGCTACCTTTGTAGCACTAGTTCTGCTGAAGACTGCAACAAAATACACAACTAGTGTTATTACGAAAACGCATATTTGACCTAATTGCACTACTTTTGTATTATGTTACTTTTGCTATCCAGCGCATAACTGTTGTATGTCGATCAGCGTCTGGTTGGCTGATATGAAAAACGTATACATGTATATCTATGTCTCCAAAGTAAATATCTATTTATTTAAATCAGATATCTATATACAGATCTATCTATTTCTGCCTCTAAATTAAAATGATTATTTTAACATCTATTGTTCTATTTTTGTTAATATTCCATATTCGCCTTCATGCTATGTTCATCATCAATCCATACAATAAAAGCGCAGTATTGCGGTGAATAATCGTTTCAATATCTCTGTCCTGTAGTATTTTATTTATTCTATGTATTCGAAAAAATATCCATTGGCAATAGTTGTTTATAATACGAAAGCTATGAGACTGAGGAAATATGATTTTAACACAACGAGAGCGAAAGCCGGATTGTTGCCCCTCTGATCTGGGTGCCTTGTAGTAAGGTGTATAAGGGCAATTACTTGTTGCCTCTCTGATCTGGGTGCCTTGTAGTAAGGTGTATAAGGGCAATTACTTGTTGCCCCTCGGATCTGGGAGCCTTGTAGTAAGGTGTATAAGGGCAACTGCTTGTTGCTTCTCTGATCTGGTGCCTTGTAGTAAGGTGTATAAGGGCAATTACTTGTTGCCTCTCTGATCTGGGTACCTTGTAGTAAGGTGTATCAGGGCAATTACTTGTTGCCTCTCTGATCTGGGTACCTTGTAGTAAGGTGTATAAGGGCAATTACTTGTTGCCTCTCTGATCTGGGTACCTTGTAGTAAGGTGTATAAGGGCAATTACTTGTTGCCTCTCAGATTGGGTGCCATGTGGTAGGTGTATATTAAAGGGAAATTGCTGGTTGGCTTTTGATCACCCTGTCTGGAAACCGTTTTGTGCATGAGGGCCTTATCAATGGAATCTATGACCATGTTTGCCAGTGCATCACAACGAAACATCGACAACACACGTGGGAAATGATTGTCACACAATTACAATGAAACCAACGAACAAATATCAATCATTCAAACTAACCAGAAATCAATAAGGTCATTTTGGGAGTTCTACAAGCGTTGCTTTTTAAAATTAGGTACTCTATAAGGAAGGTACGACGATGTAGCATAGGTATTGTACGCAATGTATCGACCATGCTGATGAGTTTCTGCATTATATCTCAGAAATTAAGACGTTATCCGAAATGATACGTAGCATTTGACCAATAACCATGTTAGTATGAGTATGAGTATGTGCATACTCATCCCAGGTATAATCTGCACGCCATGTTATTAGAACCAATGTTAGAGTGTTGGTTGTACTAGACTTTATTAAACTGCAAAATAAAACCTATTAAACTTATGTTTTTACTCAAGTAGGCGTAGATTAACAGGTAATATCCTGTAATGTCTATATCGCGTATATGTCGTGGTTGACCGCGTAACCACAAGTAGTCACTGACAGCCTCTTACGGATCAATAGACCTTTACGCGGATCGCAAAATAAATGCAACTTTATAGACCTCTATTTGAGAAATGCGTATATGCGTTTATCGGTTTGTAACAAGATAGATCAAACCCATTTAAGAAATTCAAATTGAAAGGAAGTTCACGAAATGACCTTCGACTCCCTGCTTTCTGTTAGTTTGACAACAAACGCAAGCTATGATACGTTTTCATCTTAACAGAAAGTGATGCGTTTTCCACAATTTGAGTACATTTTAAAACAGGATTGTTTAAACATACTGATAAAGAGTGGATCAGCATTAAGCTTAAATTGTTGTACCCCATCTAGTCATTACATGTCACTGACAGAATCTATATGAATTTTGACAGCGAAGTAGCATGTCTAGACACGCCTAACACAGCATCCACTATCATTTAACATACTTACGCTTAAAATACTTTTCTTAAACGTTCAGTTTCTGTATTAATTCATGCGGAATTTAATTTAATATAATACTTAATTTCTTGTTCTGGCATTACACACAACCTTCTGGGCACAAAAAACTTTCTCACAAAAAGACGTACAACAGTTTATAGAAGCAAATTATGTATAAGTAATGTACCTAATTTCAATGAGGATTAACGAGTTAAAGATATCCTCAAATGTCTCCTTTGTTTCCGTTAATTAATAACTTTGCATGTCTTTGAAGTTATATATATATATATTTACCTTTTGACGTGTCAGGTATAAATTCATTGGAATTGTTATGTCATGTGTATTTCTCTTGGGTAAATTGCTGATTGTCTTTGAACCAGTAATGTATGATTTCTTCACAGAAAAAGAGACACAATCCATTGCAATAAAATATCCAAATGCTGTGGAATATGTATTTTATGAATGTAGATAACGACAACACACCAGAATAATCTGGCAATTTGGTATATTCAAATTTATGGGTTCTAATATTGGAGATAAGCTAGTTTATGGCGATCTAGGTATCTTCGCAAGTTTAACCAGATCTATGTCTATATAGCTAATGTTATATAGTAAAAAGTTAAGTTATTGACGTCTGATTAATGTTGACGAAAACAAAAATATATATCAACATTGAAAACCTAGTGAATTGTCATTAGAAAGCTGAGCACCGAATTTCTCTGAAATCAACAGAAGCGTGGCAAAATTAAATCAGCCTGATGGGAGTTGCAGAGTGCTATGACGGCGAACAAAAAAATATGCCAATATTATCTCGTCCGACGTGACTACATTTAAGGGACATACTGTTTATATAAATGTTAAACTTATAAAGTGACTTTTTTCGATTTTCAGATTTGATTTTGAACTAGAAAGAACCAAACTCGTAGACATCATAGACATCCATAATTTAGACCTACGTCCTTTACCGGATTCATCATTTTAAACTGCTATTAAAACACATTTGCACCTCCTGGTGTTTGAGAGGTTAAGGCAGTGGTTGCTTCCGCTCAGTTAAAATGTTTTGAAATTTATTCGTTTTTTTTTACTGTAAACCTTCGACTCTTATATGTTGTAAACTTATGTTGCATTAATGAAAGGAAACTTTGCGGTTATTTTTATTTGTTGTTCCACTTAGTCGATTCTGATATGGGTCAAACAAAGGCTTTCCCTTCCTTTAACAAGGCACTTGAACTTATTCAACATTTTTATGATTGACGGATTCTTATGACTTTTATGAGTTCTTTCAGTAGCTGGACAGGAAGTAGAACACGTTAGGTAAGACTATTGTGTTGTCAAGTGCATGAACAGGAAATCATTTCTCTTTCACGTTAATTCCGATCAACCCATATTGGATTTGAGTCAAGTAATTTAATTTGTTATTTATATGCAGATTAACGTTTTGTCAGTAGGATTAGAATTGTGTTGCATAAATTGCATACGCTACCTGTATTTAATTGTGTACGAACATAGATGCTACGTTATTTGTCATCTGTTTCGAATAGCGTTAATTCATTTGACGTTATGTTTCGAATAACACAGTTGTTAGCAGTTTTGTCACACGCATTCAAACATTGGCACTGTATGTATAAACGTAGAAATCTAGTTCAAACTATGTATTTGATATCAAATGTCCTTGCACTATATGGCGATATTTTATATATAGGTGAATAGGCCATAGAAGAAGGATGTGGTATAATTTAAATTATTTTTTTAAGGATATATGTACTTACATAACTGAAAGTAGAGCTAATAGTGTCTGGTTAACCTTGTTTTTAAGTGTTTGTGTGAATCCTTCTCTCTTCACAGAGGGTGTCTGCAGGTGGGAACTGTTACCCTGGTGCTATCAGAACGGAAGGGCAAAACAAAGACAATATGACGTATTTTGACTGATTGTCTTGTTATCAGGGACGGAGATGATTGTTTTCATTACACATTGCGCTGGTACATGGTGAGTGAACAAAAGTATTCATTCACACTTGATCGCTTGTTTGTAACAAAACTAGCAGTAGCTGGTTCGTTGAATTGACTCTGCCTCTGGGTGAGTCAAACAGATCACCCATCGTACAATGCTTAAGTGCGCTTATCTATTCTCTTTATGGTTCAGCCCGAGTAAGTGATTAAAAATAAAATAAAAAAAATATACCTAAAAAACAACAACAGAACAAAAACAAGCAATTAAGAATTAAAATGGCAGAATCTGTGCGTTTTTAATTAAGCTACATGTCGATGTCACAAAAGTGTAATGAAAAAAGGAGTGGACTTACAAAGACTGGGTGCGTGGGCTTAAAGTGTTATGTGGAAGAGTAGCAGGCTGTGAACCGCAGACTGTATGTAGGAAGACAGGCAACTAACACTAACTTGCAGTGCCTTCCCAGCAATGGATGCAACCATAAACCCAAGTCTTTTCTATAATGTCTATAGCTGTTCAAGATATGAATAACTTAGGAAGATTTTGGTACCCTTTTAGGTAAATGGAAATGGTATATTGGGGAGTATATTTATGATACAGAGATCAGGTTTTCTTGAAAAAAACTGAGGAACCCATGTTATAAAACCCTTAAAACCCCCATCAAAGTCAAAGGTCTATGAGGCACACGTCAAGGACTATCAATTAATACCTAAGTAAAAGTCATAGCACTCTAGATACTCCTCTGTAGGCTCTGTTAGTATTGTTCTGTCAGATCAGATGTGAAGTCAGATTGATTTTATGGGGGTCAAACACAGAAGAATGCTTCAGTAAAATGAATAAATAGTTATAAAATAATAGTATATGCATTTGATAAAAGGCGAAATGATCCATGTTAAACTGTTTTATAGACATTTATTGGGACACACCCTTTGTGTCTTTGTTAACCCTGGACATGCCATAAACTGAAGGATAGATTTGATCGAATTGTCTAATTATGACACTTATTAAAGTATATGCCTGTTTGGTGCATAATCTCGTCTGACTTTATAACCTACATAATCAATGCATTGATTTCTTGGGCTCGATCTTTCTACATAGAATTATCGTGATGAACTTACTTAAACTGCTTTATACATTAAGCTAGTTTGTATAAATTCATAGTAATAGTTTAAAACCATTTCTGTATTATTTAAGTCAATACTCATTTCCTAGGCAGGCTTGATAAAAATTCATCCATGCGCATAAATAGGTCAATACATGTACCTGGTCCCATGTTAGAAAGTCCCGAGTGTACAGATGACCTGATTTATCTTCCATACTATAAGTACAATGTATATATAAGAGAAATAGTATTGCCTATAAACATAACCCAAACAATAAAGCCAGTTCAATGCACAATGCTGTCAACAATATGGTTCATCGGATACTGGGTCTCAGTGGACAAACTTGTTACAAAACGATAAACTCCCGGGTCATGCACCAGGCCAGAAGATAATTAAAATAAAAAGGATTACAACTCTCAGTTCGTCTATTATACGGTGTGTTTTTAATAGGAGTACGTGGCTCGTATATGTTTTATATAAAACACTTTATGCAATTGTTTTAAGGTAGAGGATCCATGTAGCGACAAGCAGAAGGATGATGTGATTAACATATTCAGTATTGCAGATTGCAGATTTTTTTAAAAAGCAAAGTGGCCCACACATATAAACAAAACGGTTTAAAGTTCAACTTAAACAATAACGATTTACACCACGTGACATGCATACATCACTTCTTTACAAAACCAGATGTAATTTGTTCACACTGTGATTATATAGCTGAACCTTTTAACCAGAAAAGATTGATTGATTAGTGTTTTACGCCGTGCTTAAGGTTATTTCACTTATATGACGGCGGTGTATTCCAATAATAATTGACACTAGCACAACCAAGATGTGAAGTATTTCCATAATGTTGGAAAGTTAATTTTCCTCAAATGCTAAGTAAAGACAGCATTGCTACTCTTCAAACAAACTGCCCTTAGCCAAAGGGCTTTAACCAGAAGAGAGGCATGGTTATCCAAAATCAGTTGTCAAATTGTCCATTTCGGATTTCTTTGATTTGAAGTAGTAATTGGAATTGTTTGTAAATTAAAATAGTAGGCCTACTGTCGAATTGAAAGAACCAATGTGTACGCTGCTTAGACGAGCAAAGGGAAAGGTTTAATAAGATATCAACCCTTTAAGGGAATAACAGCATACTTTTCTGATCGAATTCTCAAGCCGTTACCGATGTTGCTTAGCCGACAAACACATTTATGGAATTAACGTAAAATGTTTGGCTTCCGGACAAAATAAGAAAACTCATTTGGTTGTGAACGAGTTGTAGCCATCAAGTACCTTCTAGCTTTTCAATGATGTGTGGTTTGAAAAAAGGGGTCTAATAGTAAAACCGTTTAGAAAACTGTAAAAAGAACTCGGTGACATAAATATAAATAAATATATGACTATTATATACTACACCAGTTATACCGGATGTGTTTTCTGAAAGAAAGGACCCAGATAGAAATGCATTTAAATCACCAAGACCGCATATACAATGTTCACATCACGTTTACTCTGTGTGCCATATATGATTATGGTGTGAATACATTTTTTTAAAATGATGAGGTGCATTTTTCAGTTCATATAAACCCTTAAATAACATCAGTCTTATATTCGAATACTCTGTGCTTGATGCAGGTTTTTTTTTAGAGGCAAGGGACCATATTGCCACACGTACACTACAAGATACAAATTATAAACATTTCAGGTTTTCAGGTCAATCATTGTTAGAACACATGTGCCTTCAATATCAGTCTATTTACAATGTTAAGGAAGTTATACATGAAAATTTGAAATTGACAGGTACTCAGGTAGGCCTATTTTGTCCTGTAAACAAGACGGAAATGTGTCGCCTAGATATGTATCCTGTTTCTTATTGTTACCACCACCGAATTTCGTCTACACACTTTCACATTCAGCCCTGGGCAGGTATTGAAAAACAAACAAGGAAAAAAGGTAAAATCAGTGACGATATGACCTCATTTTGTTAAGAGCTTCTGGCAACCTATGGCTGACAATAATACGCCTTACAATTACTCTTATATAAAGGAGGCATTTCGAGTGTAAAGAAATTAAAAATACAGGTAAAACCCGAGGTCAGCACGATATGTTAATTACAACAACAACAAAAAAACACACAAAACCCCCCACCAAATTACATCACGAATTAAAGAATCAACAGTTACATTAATATTTTATGGAGAAGTATGTGATAAAAGTTGAGCAAAATATCCAATGCATTCAACTAATGTGAGACAAAGTCAAAGTCAAAATCTTTATTTAATGTCGGTGATAATTACAAGAAATATTATCCTATAGGCTACTTATGCCGAGACCGTTATTTGAGCGTTTCTTAAAAGCAATTATGATTAAAGGAAAAATTACATAAAAAGTGAAGGGAAAATTCTATTGTGCTTTTTTAATACAGTTATAATGTTACTCATTGTGATACACGATTGTAAGTAAAGCAATCGTCGGAATTTACTTTTAATATTTGTGCCATTAACACTAGAAAACATAGAAGATTACATGCAAGGCGATAATTTGTCTTAAACTCGTTTGCATATTGATATGATTAATATTAAGCACATACATGTATGAAGATCACAAGTGTGGGGAGAAGCCCTGTTACATCTAACATCAAAATCACAAGAAAGTGGAGAAATCTTCCTAAATTATAATGACAAGTCTACAAATTCTTGATTTACGAAAAAAAGTGAAGATAACAAAGATGTAGGGAAATGCTCATAAGTTATTATGATCAGTTGTAATTTCTTGAACACATTAATGATTAAAATAAAAAATATTAAGGACGTATGGAAATGCTATAAAGTTATTATGATATGCTTAATAAATTTTTTGAATGCGTTGATCATAAAAAGTAAAAATAACAAGGAAGTAGAGAAAGCTTCCTGAATATTTTTGATATGTTAAATAATTCTTGATTACATTTAGATCAAAACAAAGTACTTGATACTTCAAATTCTTGAGCACAATTATGATAAAAAAAACCACATCGACGTAAGAAAACGCTCCGGAGTATGATATTTTTAATTAATTTTCTTGAACACACTGGTCATAAAAAGTAAAGATCACAACGAAGTAGGGAAATATTTTCTTGAAAACATTTTTGATAAAAAAAATGAAGATCACAACGAAGTAGGAACAAACTCTTTAGTTATTTTGAACAGTTATATCATTAATTCTTGAGTATTTTTATGATTCAATATTAGGTATCACAACTAAGTTCAGAAATTTTAAATATATCGTTGATTCTAACACATTTATGATAAAAATTGATGATCATAGGTATGGCGAACTATTGCTCGGAACCGTCTTTGTGTAGTTATATCGTTAAGATGCAACTACACACTCCATACAAACTGAAGATCAGAAATAAAGTGAGAATCTTAAATATGTACAGGTAAATTTCACATTTTACCCGCGATCATAGTTATAGTTATGATGAAATGAAAATATCAAAATTGAGAGTAACAATGCTCCTTGCTAATTTTAACAGTAATAAAAGTTAAAATCATAAGTTACTAGAAAAATGTTATGTGTCTAGTCATATTCATAAACTCACGTATCAGGAAGTGCTTTTCAGTCGAATCATAGTACCGATAGCCGTAACGTTACCAACGGGTCACTCGAGCGTTCAATTGTCTCTCTTGTAAGAATATCTTAAGACTTCAGTGACTTAACATTAACAACTGGTCGAAAAAGTACCGCACAGGGATATTTACTTTCAGAACTAAATTGGGCCTTTTCTTTTGGAATCAGGGGGGGATTTCATCGCTGTGTTTGTTTGATTTGGGTTTAACGGGTGCTTAAGGTTATTTCGCTCACATGACGGCGTGTCAGTCCAAATAGATGAAGGAAACCACCCTAGACAACACGGAAGAAACGAAACCAAGACAAGACAAACACAGGACAGAATACAACGACATCATAAACAGATCGGCTTCATGTTGCCCTTTAGCTCCGAGAGCACCAGGCCATCGGGAAGCTCCATCTCAATACATGGTCATGCAGATAAATTCTGGTTGAATGCGGCCACGCGTAGGATAAACTAATGATCTGCCTCTAAAGTAGTCGAGTTGAGTACAGAAGTTGAATTATTTCGGAATAAAACTCTCTTGTTGAAAAGACTACCCCACAATATAATGCCCGCGCAGTGATCGGAATCTTTACTGTAAAGTCAAGAACCAAACCCAAAGCAGTAAAGAGCATTGTCAAATTGTTTTGTTCTGTGTAGTCGAAATCACGTCACTTATAGCATAAAACAAAACACGATGTTGGACGAGTCCAGTCGATACACAGTAACAATAATAATGTTGCATGCTGGAGATCTTCGCGCACGATGATGGACGAGTCCAGTCGATACACAGTAACAATAATAATGCTGCATGCTGGAGATCTTCGCACTCGTTGAACATCAAATGCTCGAGCTGCCAAACCATGACGCGCAATTCTCAAGCCACCATTATTTGTATGATGTTAAATGTAAACCGCGCAGGACGGTCACTATTAACCATACATTAGGCTACTTTTGTTGAAATACACTCCCTGTGTTCATCTAATTGCATAAATCTGATCGGATAAAATAGAAATGAGAGAATCGTAGTGGAACATTTTTTTAACCACCAACACACCATGTGACCTTATTAAAGCAATATTAGACATGGATCGATAACGTTTCCAGTTACCATCATAAATAGTCCCTAATGGTCCACTGGAGGTGATTCTCTGTTGGAAGGGCTTCAATCCATTCCCATTCAATATCCGCCCATCACTTTTATTACCGCTGCTAAGACAATGATCGCGTCAGCATTTTCCTATTTTGGATAAGGTAATGTTCGTGGCACGGAATAAACTTTTGTTATAAATCACAACTTTCCCCACCCTTGTTGTGGAGATACAAACATGTTTAACATAAGCATTGTTCTCGTTTCGTGATGCTCGTGTCTAGACTTGTGGCGGAAACGTGTGTAATGGCTATTATTTGTAATAAACACTCTGTTACAAAGAGCCTTGAGGCAGGACTGCATTTGCTAAAATTATGATTATGATTTTCGTCTCTCAGACAGTGCTTTGGTCAGAGGCCACAAAATAGACAGCTCATCTGCAATGTGTAGTGAAGTCCAAACCGGTAAGATGGTGTGGTAGTGAAAATGCAAGAATGTGCTCGAAGGGAGATATTATGTGCCCCTAATGCGCTCCCTTATGTTCTTCCTGGGGCATTTAACTAAAACGTGACTCGTTATCCCATATAGATAAGATAGGTGGATTTCTGTTTTACTTCAACACCTTTGCATACCAAAGGTTAATAACACATACTAGTGTCACCATTATTATAATATCCAGCCTGGAGGCAGCAGTTTATGTGAATGAATGCAGAACCAATTAATATGGCTTACACCAGACGTTAATATTGGTACCCAGGCGTAAAATGATTGGAGGGACGTCAAATAGAGCAGAGACCATGCACACGATAAATTATTTATCAACGCAATTATTACCTGCTGATTGTAATTAATTATATACCGCACATTCACGGTTATGGTTCTGGATAATGTTGTGCGTCCTAAACGTTTATGTGATAGCGCTATACAGTGTGGCATCACTGATCCGATGTCGCAATAACAATACACCTAGCCGGATTTAATGTGATATCGCCGTGGGGCAAGCTTTTAAGAAATGATATTATTTTGTTTATCTAGAACCACGTAACGTCACGACACGTTGAAACATTTTCCTAAAACATGTCGTTGGCTCATGATGTGTTTTGGTCTCCTTATAATTTCACGATCTTATATAAGTTATTTCATGTGGGGATTGTGAAATGTCCTTCCGTTTTTCCACAAGACAATGGCAAAACAAAGTCGTATTATTATAGGAAAACTTTCGAGGACTACGTAAAACACGCCTTATGCCCCCAAACAAAATCCGCACAAACATAAAAAAATTCTCATGATCGGATTGAGAGTCATTAGAACTGGTAGCAGCCGGTTTGATCGAGTACAGGTCAGATTTCCAGTGTTACATGATTTTTATTCCATTGTGTTACGATGTCAAGAACTCTTGTCAAATTAAAATTGACAAGACCCACCCTACAAATTATCTACTTTAACACACTCTATATTAAACACATATCGATTTTTCTTTTTCTCAGTCATACACAGTTACACTAATGGTGAGGTACAAACAGTTGTTAAACTATAAATGTGAGGTAAAAACAGTTGTTCAAATATACCCTTTCAATGAAAACCGTTAGCATTTTTTAAATTAATAAATATATAGGGTGGATGGACAATGTTTCAACTGGTACAAACTAAACATTAACCTTTGTCTTTGTACTGCTTTACCGAGCTCTAAGGACGACCAACATTCCCTTAATATTGAAATCATTACGTAACTTGTGTAATTAAACATATTTCTTTCTCTAAAAATAAAATAATAAAGCTGGTAACATGTAATCGTGAGTTCTAATTCAGAAAATCGTTTTATTATATATTGTAAGCTGACCTAGTTTAAATGTCTGAACAGCACCTGTTACCTAGTTAGAGACTTTATCTAAAAACAAAGCACTCTCTATTTCTATACCATACACGACTTCTGTAGAAGGATAGGTTTACCAACAGGTGCTTTGTATCCCACCACCCACTTACTGCAGCCAGTAACAATCACAATAAATAAGGCACACTATACACAATTCTCACGTAAAGACTGTATGTTATTAGACTTTTACTACAAAAAGGTTTCCGATAGTTCACAATTAAATTATTTTCATTTACACAGCACGCAATGAACTCTTAGGAAAGGGTAATGATGTTCAGGCGGCTGATATGAAGGTATCACAGGAGAACGGTTATCTAACACTCCAACTAATTTGATTTATTTATATCATGTTACCTGACAAATTGGTATAAGCTATACATCACACTTGGAATAAATATAGCATGGCGATGACATGGCCATTAGGGACAGATACGCTCAACTAGCACAAGTGTATCGCGATGGAGTGTGTAACCGCAGAATGAAATACATTGGGTATAGTTGTCGCTGATCGTCACAACAACGCGTATCTCTAGACTACTATGTGTCCCTCTGCAGATCTCCAACATGAAACAGCTATACTCGTTATAAAGTAGCTCAATATTGTCCCAAATTGCTGGGGCTTACTCAGAGCTAAGGGGCAACGCAGAGTTGATCTGTTTCTGGTGACTATTGATTTTGTCTGCTGATTTGTCCGTCTTATATGTGTTGCCGGTAAAGTCGAAGGTGGTTTCCCTGAACCATTGGGATGGCGCACCGTCATATAAGTGAAATAACCTTAAGTACGGTGTTAAAACTCAATCAAACAAGTATATCCGTAAGCCAGTCGACATGACATCGCTTCCATACTCCCCGCCTTCAACTCCATATGTTCACATTCAAAACCGAACTTATCAATACAAGCTTAGATGTAAAAACTACTCTATTAACACATATATTTATACCGTATGTTAAAATGGAAAGTACTCAATAGGTTTAAAAACAGTTTTAAATTAATGAATATATTTGGTTCCCTTTTGCCGAGAAACAATGGCAAACTTCCCATAACCATACTTATTGAAAACAGCGAAAGTTTATAAGCTGTCTTTCCAATTTTAAACAGTAGAAATGCACGTCCTGATCGATGTGTACAAGACGTTGGACGGCATCCAACAACGTCACGTTGTGAGAGTGATATCATCAAATCATCAAGTAGCACCTACTGTACCAATTTGCTTGAGCAACCCAAACCGTTCCACAGACAGTTGGTAATAGCCAGCCAAATCACCATTCAGAAAACAATGGTTGGCGAAAGTCGTGTTAAAGGCAGATAGCAGTGCAAGGACATGGTGAAGGCAAGCGGCAATCGTATTCTTGCGAGAGTTTTTATTGTAGGGGAGACTAAGACAACTCTCGTACGCCATGCTAGGCCATCGCGCATTAACTTCCGCCAATAATTGGGGCGACGTTTAATAGCCACAGGTCACAGATAAAAAAGTGCTAGGTAGGCTAGGGTGTATCTCATTTGATTAAAACCGGAAGCGGGCTTGCCTCCATGCCTTACGTACAGCCCGCTTGGTCATAAACCTAGTGCCATTTTGAATGTCTACATGTAGTGATATCCGCT